>JANIJQ010000022.1:0-200790 GCA_030557965.1 Sungouiella middelhoveniana | reverse complement strand
TTTTTTTTTTTTTTTTTTTTTTTTTTTTTTTTTTGGCATGCTTTGCATTGTTTTGATTATATTCTTTTCTCAGAGTTTGAGATTATCCCATAGTTTCATGCTTCTTCTCAATTCTTCGTTATCTTTGATCACAAGAATTCATGCATCCTTCATTATTGCCATAACCATGAAAATATGGCCTTTGTTGCCGCAGTTGAGAATCGCCCTTTTTTAGTCTAACATGCATGAATATTTTCTCTGCGTTCCTGTCCCATCGGCCGCACCTGCCATTCTAGAGTTTATGTGCGATTGGCATTATACTGGTCATTTATTGATGATGGTAATCTCCGGCACTTATCACCTTTACCAGTTTCTTAACTCAATTTATCTCGCTCGGGCTTTAATCTCCTGTCGGGGATCGGGCCCGCATGCCTTTAAATAAAGCCCACCCCCATCCATCCTACACATACAAAAGTAAAAACAATTTGGATATTTCTAAAAGCAAACATACTAATTGTAAAGAACGAATTGCGCACGGCCAGAGGTCACGGCAGCGGTACATCCATCGGTGCCATCACCGTTGTACTTTCCATTCTCGTAAACGCAATTGCCGTTCACATCACCACCATTGGCAGCAATGATCTTCACATTGAAGTTAGCAGCGTCGTAATTGTTAGGGTTTGGAATCAAAGAGAGGTAAGCAATACCACCAGTGTATCCAGCACCAAAGTTCAATGGAGCCCAGTTTCCAATGCCAGAACCAGCATCACCCCATACACATCCCTCGGTCCAATCGATACCAGCGTTGTTCACATAGTACTGGGCAGAGGTCTTCATACCGTTCCAGATGTAGTAGGAGTCCTGGTCAACAGTGGTAAGCACAATAGAGCCCCCAGCAGTAGCGACAGTTGGGATGACCATGTTCTCAGTACCTGGGTAGTCGGTTCTACAGATGGCAACATCCAGGTCCAACTCGCTAACAACAACAGCCTTATCCACACCCCATTCACATAAGTAGTTGGAGTTGGGATTAGATCTGTATAACTTACCGTTCTTGCACAACAAACCGCCCACAGAGACACCGTTCGATGGTTGTTTAGAAGGCCATTGGGTCTTGGACATTCCAGATTGACAAGCGTACGAGCAGTAAGCACCGTTGGTACAGCTTCCACCAGTGGAGGTATCGGCGTGGTAAATACCAGACCAACCACCGAAACCCAAGTGGTCAAGAGCAACAACACCTTGACCAGATGGGAACTCGTCACATGACAAGACACCATCCTGAAACTCAACGGATGGATCAGAGTAGTCACTCAAGTCACCAAGGATTCCGCCATTACCAGATGAGGAGGAGGAGGAGGAGGAGGTGGCAGAGGACGAGCTCTGGGTGGAGGAAGAAGCAGCAGCTGAGGACGACGACGACGACGACGACGAGCTAGAGGCAGCTTGAGTGGAAGACGAGGAAGAAGTAGTCTGGGAGGAGGAAGCAATTTGGATGCTGGAAGCAGACTGAGTAGAAACGCTGGCAGACGCAGAAAGGGCAATGGTAGCAGAAAGACCCTGGGCTTGAGAGCTAGCAGTGGATGAAGAAGTAGCGGTACCGATCAAAGTGGAACCTTGGCCATTGACGGTGACGGTCACATAGGCGTACTCGTATACCACCTCTCTCTTGTGCTTGTGGTGGAGATGCACTCTGGAAGAGGTGCAATCACCATCGTCTCTCTTGACAGCAGGGGCCGCTGCTGCAAGGCCGGACATGACCAATACGGCAGAAACAAGAGTTGATTGAGACAATCTCATTACTGACAAGTGGTTAGTACAAAATTTGCTGGCACCGCCCTAATTGCAATAAAAGTGAAACGAACAATAGTGTTGTTGCTCACCAATTCGCGACCATTCCGCGACGTAAACAAAACACCCACTGTGCAATACTTTACTGCACAGACACAGGAATGTGTCTGCACACAGCCAAAAACTGCTGGCTGCAAGGAGACATTCTCCTTCCGTATAACCCACAGCCACTGGGACGTTATTGTTCCCAAGTGCAACCGGTCAGGTCCCTTAGCGCCGAGCAATTTGCCCCTTCATTATCCCTTCGCAGCAACCAATCTCTGCGACATTTTGCGGATGTTGGTATATTAAAAATCGAGTGACTCGTGATGGTCTTGGACCGGCACACAGTGGAGCCAGCACTAACACTCAAGCAAAATGGCTGAACCAACGAGTAGCAAAGGTCGAGGGAAAAGGATGGAAGCAAAGGCGGTTGATAAAAAGGAGGCAAAAAAAAAACCAATATTCGAAGGCAAAGGAGACCCATGGGCGGCTATCAAGGAGAAATCAAATGAGTTTTAAGTGGGCGGCTAATGGTGGAAAAGGGGACTTTAAGGCAAGGGAAAATGGACGACGAAAACATACCTTTAAGGATTAACAAAGGAGTGTAATTGCACGAAGGCAGGGAAAATCAGGAAAAGATTGAAAAGGAATGACAGGTTAAACCGCAAAAGTAATGAACGAGTAGTTGGAGAGTCAAAAAAAAGAAGGTGGTGATGGTAGGGTATTTAATGTTTACGTTGGTGTGACAATGTCCTGCACAGATGAAGCGACATGCGGGAAATGATGATGCATGCATGCAATTCGAGGACGGTATGGTATATACAGGACGATATTCAATAGCATCCTGGGAAAACTGCCTAGGCATTTGATGGGAAATAGGGCATGGGTGGATGCCGATTCAGTAAGATGCCAAATATCGGTTCCGTTAAGGCCGAAAAAAAAAGCAGAAAATGGGCGCATGTCAAAATCGATCCCCGGTTTCGGACCAAATCTAAGCCATCCGGTTCACTCTGCAGTCGCATTCTATTACTATCCCGAAAGGGGAGGGAACAAGCTCATCTAGATATGGTTTGCAGCGGAAGAATCTGCTAAAGTTTCCGTTACCAGCGAGTTTGTCAAAAAAGTCACTGGTACTTCGGGACATTTTTTCAACTAATTTCTTATTCGAATGCAAGAGAAAACCTTGCAGACTCATGCCATACTTTGTGTTTCAGATGAAAATCAGAATTGCGTCCATACCGAGAAGTCTGCTTCACCATCTGTTTCGAGCAAAAAGGCTAAGTGCAAACATGGCATTAGATTGTAATATTCTCATATGTTTCGGAGTTTGAAAGCACACATAATAGTCAGTTTCAAGATGCCCACTGACGCAGTAACCTGAAAATGCCACGAGTCCAATGTCAAAATGCCAGAGATATGGCTAGAATAATCCTGCGGAAAAATTTGAAGAATGTGAATTTTCAAATAAGCTTCTCAAACATCTGGAGGCGCATCTTAGTGTTTAGTTTTTAACTTTCCAAGCTCGCTTTCCCCTTTTGGCAAGCTGATGTACACTTCATCCGCTCTAGAGCCCGTTCTGCAACCTCGAGCAGATGGCGTGGGAATCCGGCAAGTCTTGCTACTTCCAATGCGTAAGATCGGTCGCTGATTCCGGCTTCCAATGTGTGGTCGAAGCGAAAAGTAATTCCGTTTTCTCCAGGAACCTCCACAATTTTCGTTCGGTAGAAGCGTAGATCTTTCTGCGAGATTCCGTCGCTATCTAGCAACTCCTTGAGTTCCTTGCCATAATGCGTTGCAAATAGCGTTCGACACCGGTTCTTCTCAAGTAACGTCACCAATGTAGCATATGCAATCGCCAACCCTTCGCTTCCACTGGTGCCTCGACCCACCTCGTCCACGATCGCCAATGACCTGCTAGTGGCATTTTTCAAGATATTACTTGTCTCGACCATCTCCACCATGAAAGTGCTGAGGTCGCTGAAAATGTCATCGGAGGCTCCAACTCGGGTAAAGATGCGGTCAACTATACCAAGGCTTGCGCTTGAAGCAGGAACAAACGATCCGATCTGGGCCAATATCACAATCAAGGCATTTTGTCGTAAATAGGTGCTCTTTCCCCCCATGTTAGGACCCGAAATCACCCACACATGGCCGTCGCGGCCCAATTTGGTTGCATTATCATTGAACATTTGGCCATTTGCCTTGAGACTAGACTCAACCACCACGTGCCGGCCATTGGATATATTGAGCGTGGCCGACTTGACAAACTTGGGACATACCATGTTGCTTTCTTCGGCAAGAACAGCAAACGATGATGTGATGTCCATGACATCTCCGTATCGACCGCAGTTTCTGATCTGGGAAACTCGATTAAGGACTTTGTCTTTGAGGCCATTGATAATTTCTTTTTCTTCCTCCTCAATTGCCTGGATGATTCCCACCTTCTGGTCCTGTAAAGTTTCCCATTGCCCAGGTTTGTAGATCAAACTAGTTTTCTTTATTTCTCGAATGTCCCCACCCAAGGCGTTGCCAATGGCTCCGGAAAACTTCAGTCGACACGCAATGTGGATGACATTGAGATACTTTCCGTACTGGTCTCGAGCAGAGACGACTGCCTTTATATCCACTTTCAGAACTGCTTCCTGAATCGCCATAAGCATATCATTCTCCAGCATTTGCACCTCTTCCAAAGAAGCATGGAGACTGATCAAAAGACTATTGTGGTCTTTCCGAACCGAGAAATTGGCCCGATTCTCGCCCAGTTTGTCTGCGTTCACGTACATTTCAACCGAGGTATTCTCACCGTCGAAATCCATCTCGGAACCGTAGTTTTGTGGTTCTGCTTTCAAAACTTGCTCCTGGGGTAGCGTATGAAAAATTTCATCGGCCAAATCAGATGGAACTTCAAACTGCTGGAGAAAATCCTCCACAAGATCTCGCTCTTTTCTGTTGAAGTGAGCCATATGGCCAGAAAGTGAGTCCAGCAACTGCGAGAGACGAGCAATTCCTTCGCCTATGGCCTGCAAATGTGATACCGCAGAGCCTGTTTTGAGTACTAGTCTCTGCAACGAACGGGTGAAGTCACCCACATGGGTCAAATGCTTTCTCACTTCGTATCTCAACAACGGGTGATTTTTATAAAGAGTAACGAAGCTTTGTCGTTTGACTAGCTCGTTGCTATCTAGAATCGGTGACTTGATCCACTGAGTAAGAAGCCGAGTCCCCGAAGGTGTCACTGTTCTCTTTATAGTGTTCAATAATGAACCCACTACCGAAACTGTATCGAATGTCGAACGACCCGTCAACTCCAATGCATCACGCGTTCGAGAATCCATATGGAGATACTTGTCTGATATGTATCGCGTCGGAAGCTCCAACAGGAGCGTTCGATCAGGCAAGTTGACGTTAATATACGAAAGTACCATGTTCATGGCAGCCTCTTCACATACGGGAAACAGCTCGAGAATCTTCCTCGTGGCAATTATCCCCGTCTGGAACTGTAACTTGTAGTCTCGGTATGTAGTCTTGTGGTAGCGGATGAAATACTTGTTCAATTCGGCCATCAGAACGATCCACAGATCTGGAGCAGAGTCGGGATGGAAATCCTTCGACATGATGATCTCGCTGGGGTTTATACGCTTCAAATCGCCCGCCAATTCGCCCATAGTAGTCAGCTGAACATAGAAATCACCCACCGATATATCGATCCACAGCAATCCCACCACAAGATCTGGATCTATGACCTGAGAGTTTGTCGGAATGTAGATGCCCACCAAGTAGTTATTGTGGGAGTAATTGAGAAAGGATTCGTCGATTAGGGTTCCGGGAGTTACCACCCGGGAAACTTTTCGGTGCATTAGCGTATCTGACCGAGAAGGATACTGGTCGATGATTGCGACATTGTAGTGGAGATCATGAACCAAAATCTTGACAAATTTTGCAAGTTGGCTAACAGGAAACCCGGCCATGGGCACCGTATGATTACTTGTCTTTCTCAAAGCCACTTTGATGCCCAATTTCGGGCCAATTGTCGAAGCTTGTTCAAAATATAGCTCGTAGAATGATCCTACTTGTACCAAACACACGCTGCCCTTATTGGCATCAATAAGTTTTCTCATTGATGCTAGTAGCGGCGTTAATGAATTAGACTTGGTTAATCCGCCTCTATCCCACGATGGTCGAAGCTCAGCATCCTTTTGTAATACTTCTTCAGACTCCAATTCGCTATGATTCTCGACAGGAGAAAGTTGCGAGGTTGACGTGGCTTTGGACAGCGAAATTGTCCGTTTTGCAGGCTTCGAACGCCTTGTTTTCGAGGTACTGGAATAATATCGAAGGGTACCGGAAAAATGTCGAAAGGTAGTAGTTCGTGGCTTGAAGTGTATTCTACATGTGTAGGTGCCCGGAAATCGGGACGTGCAAATATTTCTCAATGCAGATGTCATTTGGACGTTGAATTGCCTCCAAAAGAAATCAATGACTGACAATTATCAAGTTTGGCGAGTAAAACACCACATACCTTTAGGTAGTCTTGTATAATATTAGCGATGCTCACTATATAGCCTACGACGCGAAGATGCGATCTATAATACAATTATGCTACTACATGTCCTCATTAGTTCAAGTAGCCCTTACATCCAGGAGCACCACAGAGACAGCGAATTCTCTCGGCGTCATTGGTTTCTCTCTCGAACTTGTAGTCGTAGGTGAGCTCTTCGTTGGCGTCAATGTCACGCAACGCATAAATGACAATTCTCTTCTTTCCATCCACCTTGATGATCTTGGCCGTGCAACTAGGGTTGCAACAATGATTGATAAACCGAGCAATTCCTCCCTTCTTTGTGGCATCGATCACGGTGTTCTCGTCAATACGGAAAAGATACGATGACCCAATCCCTGTGCGCAAGTAACTCTTTTCACGGTGCTCGGCAACCTGCTGACGGATACTCTCACCGACATACTCAATAATCATCTCTTTCGCCGCAATAGGTTCCAATGCATACAAACCCCAGTTGTGGATGGCAGATCTTGCAAACGACACTGGCTTTTTCCGCTTGGTCAACGCGTTCAAGTTCAAGATATCCGACTCGGAGCTCAAGATCTGCTTTTGGGCACTGATATCTGCAGCGAATCGTCTGTTATTTGCTCTGTTCACACGAGAACTCTGCAAATTATTACTCGCTGCTCCCGGAGTTCCATTATTACCGTTGTGGTCTTCAGAATCGTGCTGGACTGTCTTGAGAGGCTTGTGAATCTTCCTGCGATGTGGCAAGTACTCAATTTTGTCGGCATCGGCGATTTTTCTGTGACCTTCACTCTTGAATGAACCGGACTTGCACTCCAAGTGGTCACTGAGTAACCCAACTGTTTCTTCCTCAAAATCTATATTCCTGGAACCCAGTTGTCTCTGCTTCCATGCCCAATATTCAAGATTCTTGATGGTGGAAGGCTCGGTCTCCTTAAGGAGTTTACGAGCCAATTCCATATCTTCGTCATCACGAATAATCTGTTGTAACCTTTGCAAATCGAAGACGCTCCCGGCTTCTGGTACAATTTCCTCGTAAACAAGACTTGGGGCTTCACTAAGGGTGGAATCGTACTTCGTCTCCACAGGGGCAACAACAACCTCAGGCAAACTAGCTTCAGTTTTTTCAGTATCGGCGGACATTTCTTCCATCTCCTCATCAGATGATTCGTACAAGAAGGTCTTGGAAAGTTTAGACTTCTTCTGTTTCTTTTGCGGAGATTCGTCTTCTGGAGACGAGACCAATTCTCTCTTCAAAGGAGGAGCAGGCGTAGCAGATCTACTCGTTTCCTCTTCTTCGGACTCTTCAGACTCATGATCATCGTAATTAAGGGCATGCTGCATTGGAAAAAGATTCTTCTTTCTCTTGCTTTCGTTGCTCAGTGCACCAAGTTTCTTGGTGAAGCTTGGAAGCATTAGAACGTTCTTATTTTCCTTACTCTCATTCTTCTTTTCCACAAGGAAAGTGTATGCACCAGACTGAATTGCACTTGCATCCTTTTGTTCCTGTTTCTGTAGACGTTCCTTCATCTCGATCTCACGCTTCCTCTCACTTTCTTGTTTCTTCTCCATCAAATCCTTCATGAGCTCAGGGTAATTCTCGGGTCGAAGGGAATCTAGAACGGTGGGAGCAATAATTCTTTCGCGGATATCCTTGCTCAAGTAAATCTGGAATTCCTTGATTAACATGTTGGCAGCCTCATCAACAACATCATGTCCCTTAGAGCCACTCTTTGACGCTTTCACATTTTCGTCTCCAACAAATTTCTCGGGAACACAAAGCTCCATGTATAAACGATACTCGAAGAACCGAAGACCATCCTCGTTGTCGAAACACCGTTCACACTCCTTCAATGTGTTAAACACAACAAAATAGCCTGTCTTGTCCAAAAGCACTCTGGTCCAGTCATATTTCATTAGCACCTTCTTAATTTCCTGTGACGAAATTTTCTTGGTGGGAACGTATTTGTCGTTGATGTAGATGAATGGTCTGTCCTTAACGTAGCGAACAAGATCCTGGGGAAGAAAGACTCCTTTGATCACCTTATTATGGTGCTTTCTGGATAGTTTTGTTGTGTTGAGGATCTCTTCGGGTTTAGATTTTGTCTCTTCCTCCTTGGTGATTTCTGGCTTTGGTGTAGGTGCTATTTTCTCGGCCGTCTTGCTCTGAGCCTTCAACAACTTCTCCTGTTTCTCTCTAGCCATTCTAACAGCACGCAACTTTCCTTGAGAGATTTCAATTTTCGATTTCAAAAGCTTGCTGTCTACATCATTCAAAGCGATTCTTAATTCTGCTCCATCAATTTTGGGACTTTCCATTTTGATCGTCTTGAGCAACTTCTTGGCTGTTCTCAGGGCTTTTTCTGGAGACCCTGGAAACGAAAACGTGGCGATACCCAAGGGAACTGCATTGACGGGATCATTGATGAACTTCATGTCCTTTACAGTATCGCCAAATGATTCAAAAAAGTTGACCAAGTATGTCTCGTTGACGGTGATGGGAAGATCCCACATGACCAACTCCGATTGTGGAGGAGCACCCAACGAGTTCTTGTCGTAGTTAAAACGTGGCTGGGGCAAGTGCTTGAAAGCCATCTTCTTGGAGTGCTTATTTGGCTTGGAGAAGTATGCTTGGATGCCCATTTTTAAGCGAGGATCGGCTGGCTTCTCAGGACCCCGTTCAGTTTGGAATCTGAGCTTGCGATGCTTCTTCTTCTTTTCTGCTTTTGCAAGCGACTTATCAAGCTCTGGATCGTATATGACTCTGTAGTTCTTCAGCAAGTCGATTTTCGACACCGCTGGCCGCGAATCCAAGTAGTTGTGGTGATGCATTTGAACAGGATGCTTCTCGTCCAGCGGGTTGGCTCCCGTGGAACGATCCGTGCCCGGAGTTCGAAGCTTCTGACCATGAAAATGTGCATCGCCACTGGGCGACTGCAACGGCGTCGTCAACGTGGTATCGGGATCCTTAAAGTTAGAATTTCCATTGGAGCCGCGCAGCGACTGGCTAGGAGATCGGTAATGCAGCAGACGAGGGCTATCAAGAAGTGGAGAACCTCGCGAATGTTCATTATACTTTTGAGACGCAGTCAGAAGGTGAACAGAGGCCTTTTCGAATTGCGATCGACGAAGTTGGCCCGAGGGTCCGCCCGGATACACGCCCGCATGCACGGGTCTCTTCCGTGTGTTGTAGCGGTTGTATGACATGGAATAGATGGTGAGGTCAGTGGTTGGAAGTTAGGGATTGGGTTCAAACGTCTAGATAAACAGGAAAAGCTCCAGTACGCCGGGGAGGGCAGGAGAAGGCGAGGGGCGGTGTACGGGGCTTTCTACAGCACTGTGAGCGGTGGGTGCTGGAAGATGGAAAGATAACAGAAAAGTTGATCAAGTAGCTTCGCGTTAGTAGTGGGGAGTGCAGAGAGGATGGTGGAGGATGGGAAGAGATGGAGATGTGGGGCGAAAAAAGGGAGAGAATGGGAACGAGAGGAATACGATGGAATTGGGGAGGTTGGTTGTAGCATGGAGTATCAGAGGTGTGGCATTTCTGTATGTGAGGACTTGCGTGTGAGTTTATGTGTGAGTTTGTGTGCGAGTATTGTGGTTCTCTGGGTATTAATGTCGTATGCCCGTAGTGTGCGGTGTAAGATGCGGAGAAGTACTGCTTCTGCTTCCAACTAATAAAAGTTACTGTGTCAATATTTTGAGAAAGGAAATTGTAATTGCTTGAGTTTGAAGAGTTGAGACTCTTTGAAGTTATGGAATAGAATACTTCAAGTGGTGGGAGGAGAAGGTGTGTAGACTACGGGCAAAGGAAACCCACAATAGCACAAGTTGGGCCGATGGTACAAAATGGGGGTTACGAATGAGCAACACCTCAGTTGAACAAGGGAAACAAACATTAGTTCTGCTCTGGTTGTTGTACTAATCGTTGGAGTTGCTTACCCGATGTTGGATCCTAGCTGACCCTCCCAAATTTGTCACAATTTGTCGGCCTAGCACAATCTACTCTGCCTGTGGTCGTGCCTGGGGTCGTATCTCGTCTTCTCGTGCAATTACTTAAAGGGCCCTTTTCTACATGTTTATAAATATAACTTTGGTGTTTGCTCTAAATTCTACGATCGCAAACAATTCCAAAGATACATGTATGGCCGAGTCATTTCTGTTTTATCATTAGAAAACTGTCTTTCGAGGGTTTTTTACGCAAGTCGTCAGTGGATATCGATGGAATAAACTAATTAAGAATCTATTCCATCAAAAATGTAAAGCTTTCCCTAGTGGTGATATACTTTCGCCATCCCGAGTTGTATTAAGAACAGATGACGTCGCTTGCATAAGTTTTCCCTCTAGACAACTTCTACTTCGTTCTCAAATTATTATATATTAAAGATTCAATTGAATACACGGAACTGAAGGCCCAACAGGCACAATGCAAATATTAACGCTTACGACATGAAGGCCCAGAACTTCTCCCACATGTTCTTTGGAGGAGTATCGTCCCAAACCATCTCATCAACAGATCTGACTCCAGTGTCGATATCACACTCATCCAATGGAAGCAACAAAGTGCTCCACTTGTAAGAGTTCTTACCGTTGTAGTAAATGTGTGCAGCCAACCAAGTGAAAAAGAACAAAATCACCGAAATGTAGTTGGTGAAGAAGTCGGTGGCATTGAATGCAAAGAAGACACTGTAACCCTGGACAAAGGTAAGAACAGTACAGAAATAGAATCCATAGTAGGCAAGGAATGGCATTCCAAATGCCTGGTATGGCAAATCGCTTCTTGGCATGTTTCTAGACTTCAAAATTTGCAAGAATCTGAGATGCGAGAACGAGATGTTGGCCCAAGTAATCAATCCAGACACGGCAGTGATGTTCAACAACCAGTTGAACACGGTGTTACCACCGTTGGACAACAGGAGGTAGCCCAAGGCACCAAAGGCGGCAGTGGTAAACACAGCAATGTAGGGGATACCGTGCTTGGTGGTCTTGGTGAAGAACTTTGGAGCAGCACCGGCCTGGCCCAAACCGTACAAGACTCTGGAGCCAGAGTAGACGTTGGAGTTTGCAGCAGAGATGATGGCAATCAAAATAACGGCGTTGAAGATGTCTGGCAAGATCTTGGTGCCGGAGTTGTTCATGGCAACAATGAAAGGAGAAGAAGCAGCAAAAGATGTTTCAGACTCCAACTTTGGATCATTGTATGGGATCAACAAACCCATGAAGAAGACACTACCAATGTAGAAGATCATGATACGCCAAATAACCTTCTTGATAGCAGCTGGAACGGTCTTTCTTGGGTTGGCAGACTCACCACAAGAAATACCAACCAATTCAATACCCTGGTATGTGAACAAAGCCGAGATCAAAGAAGACAACCATGCCAAAAATCTGTCGGTGTGAATGTTGCTAACAAGTCCAGCGCCGGCACCAAAGGCACCAGGGTTTCTCCAGTATCTGAATCCAACAGGACCAGTAACACCAGCACCGCAAACCATGCAAAGAGCGTAGATTAACCATCCGACCACAGCAACCACCTTGACTAACGCGATCCAGAACTCAATCTCTCCGTAGACCTTAACAGGGAACATGTTTCCGATGGTGACTATCACAAAGAAAATGGAGATCCAGGCAGCCAATGGGACAGCATCAGTCCAGTACTCGACAACCTGGCCCACCACAGAGATCTCCAAGGCGAAAGTAATGGCCCAAGCAAACCAATAATTCCATCCGTTGGCCACACCCAAGGCAGGGGAGCAGAAACGGGCCGAGAATTGAATGAAAGAACCAGAAACTGGAATGGAGGTGGCCATCTCACCCAAACTCTGAGTGACAGCCCACGCCAAACTAGCGATGAACAAGTAAGCAATAAGGGCCAACACAGGACCAGCAGCAATGACATTTTTGGTAGAAATGAAAAGACCAGTTCCAATGGTGCCTCCAAGGGCAATCATAGAAATATGTCTGGCTTTCAAGCTTCTCTGCACTTCACCTTCCACATGATCTAATTCCATAGACTCCAAGTCACGAATAAATTCCGAACCTTTCAGGGGCGATTCCTTGTTCAAGAAACTCATGATGGCAAATATTAGTGACAGAAATCTGGGGGATATGCACTTCTTTTATAAAACTTTCTTATCAAGGTAGAGCCTCGTCCAAGCGCACAGAAGAAAAATTGCAAAAAGAAATGCCTAGTTGGTCGAAAGGCATACAACTATGCAAGGACGGCATGCGCATATGAAGCGGAATTGATGTCCAAGAATGGGAGGGGAAGATCTGGAGATAAGAAGGGAAAGGATGAGCAAATGCGGAATTGGAGATTAGGAAGAATTCTAAAGATTTTGGTTGGTGCACGGGAACACGATATTTTGGGGTTGCTAGTGGTTTTCTTGGTTTTAAGTTGGACGCCAATTTAGTGCGGCATTAACTCCAACGCCCACTCCGGCATATAGCCGATTTGCTTGGGAAGAGACACAATAACAAGACCCCAGAAAGTAACGAATCTTGGTCAATAATGAATTTTACAGATTATTGAATGGTAGCTAAGAATTGCCCCAACATGTTACTTCAAGCGCCAGTTATCTATTCTTCATGAATGTTGCTCAACTATTCTATTCGCATTGTGATTCGCCAGAGAACTGACCTATTTAAGCAGCCCATCTCCCCCACCATCACAGGCCAACGATATTGTTCGGATAAGTTTTGTCCTTATGTATAGGACGACCTTTCAGTTATGGAGAGTGGAAGCTTGTTTTATATTCCTTCTTGATGTGGCGGTATACTCCCGGAATTGCATTGAATCCTTTCGATAGCGTAATCTGGGTAAGAAATCTCCACATTTATGGAGGTTATCTCTCTTCATCGACATATTCCGCTGTATTTCCGCATTCGTCATGCTCGGACACCAATTCCACTTACTCGGAAGTATGCCGTCCATTTCTTTTCTCTCAGAGTTAGTATAATATGCAAGAGTGCACACAGAGCACAACTTGCACCAGCTCGGCTATGACTGGCAGACCCAATAATGTCAAAAGAAACGATGACCAAGAATTATCGTTCGGGGCAATAATCTTTTCCATAGTTTTGATCGCACGGATGAATTAGAAGAATACCATGAATTAGGAGAAATGCATCTTCATTCATCTTGTACTGCGTTTCACTCATTTGCTTTGAGTACCGTTTCGTTGGTTCTCTGAAATTGATTCTATGGCTGTGAAAGATAATAATTGTTCTTCTCAAGACGACTCTGCCGAATCTCCCTATGACCCTGTACTTCAATGCACTCACTCACAGCAGTCAGTCACAGAACTCCAAGATCTTGATTACCTTTTGGGTGCTGACGCTGTATACCACTCCCATCCATTCTCTAACTCCCAACAATCCAATCCATTCTCTAACTTCCAACAATCCAATCCATTCTCTAACTTTCAACAATCCTATCAAATCTGAACTTCTGATGCCGGGCAAAAATAAACACATGGCCCTGATCTCACACTTTCTCAGCTGAATCCGACCCTGAACACCATTGCGACAGCATCATTCCATCAACAAATAGGAATAGAATATGAGAGATAGACACGATCATTGCATTCCAATCCATGTGTGGATGGAGCTGCCCGGTGTATCCAAAGTGGGCCTTGCTTTATTTTTAGTGATTCTGACTCATTTATGGCTACCATCTAGGCATTAGCATCATATCTGCCCCATAGTAGAATACCCTCATCGGCCCCCCACTACTAGCCACCTATCACAACTCTCTCCCTACTTTCATTCACTGGTTATTCAATTATGCTATGTGCTACTTCGTTCTAATGTGCTTCAATGGGCCCGCCGAGTGGTAGAAGTTGGCCGAGTACTCCTTCTTGCGGAAATGTCTCTTCTTGGGCTCCTTGACATAGTACGACCAGCCCTGGCCCTCAGCAAACCGAATGGCTGCCTCCTTGGTGTCAAACTTCATAATGGTTCCTTGCATGTAGTCTCCACTCGATTGGTATCCCATCAAGTCGTTTTCCCAACGATTTGCGCGGGCCAATACGTCCCAGTCCAACTTCCAGTGGCTGGCGTTGTGAGTACCCAGCTGAGTGGCTGGTTTGGCTTCCTGGAAGATTCTCACTACTCTGGAGGTGATCAACTCCTTTGGTGCTCCCGAGATAATCTCGTTCTGCTTGATCTGTGGTTGTTCAAAGGTCACAGCCTTCTGTGCCAATGTGATGCTGGTTCCAAACAGGCGTGTGGATGCCCTTAAGATGCTTCTGGTCAACATTACGTATGGGTATAGTAGTTTACTATTACTTTTTCCTGGTTGGTCAATAGCGACTTCGGGATGTACGGGTGGGAAACAGAAGGTGGAGATTAGGATCATGGATTGCCGTGGAAGGACGGGAAAAAAGTGAAAAATAAAAGAATATTCTAAATATTAGGAACCCTGAAAACACTCAAAGGTGGTGTTTGATTAGTTTAGGCGACATTTTAAACCTCTTATATAGGGAACTTTGGTGGTAATATTAACGTACTGCAGACAACCAGCTGTCTCCAGTACTCTAGAGTTTCGCGAGAAGAGGTTAGTGAATGGTTCCTACCAAGACATTAAAATCTGGCATCATAGTAGATTGAAACACATTGAATTCGAGAAAGGAAAACCTGTACCTCTTAGATAACCACTTCAGCCTCTTTAAAACCTCTTTGTCGAAAATAAATCACTCATGTCCCCCTTCATGCCTTTCCTTCCCTCCCAACCTTGATTTCTTCCTGCATACACCTGGACTTATAATTCCATCCACCATAATCTTCAATCCTACCATGAGCAAACACCAGTTGGTGCAGTCGCTCAAGGATATCATTCCGACATATTCCGGGGATTTTCCACCGGAATTGCTCTCCTACGTTGACTCTCTTTACTCGTTGAGTCACCAGCATCTTCCAGTGCTTCCCAATAGAGGTGAAGTCGCCAGATACCATCTATGTGCGTTCTTGGGGGTGGAAAGATGCCAGGAACGCCTTAATTTGCCTATTCCGCTGAGCCAGAAGATCCCTCTACAGCCAAAATTCGTAGAGAAACTTCTCCAGGATCTACGCATGCTGGTTGTGAAATCTCCAAGTTCAAGTCCTAGGAAGAGAGTTCAAACGCCCAATTCGTCACCTACAAAGCGACAGAATGCTCCGCTCATTGGCTCTCCACTTAAGAAACAGCGAGTTGCCGATTCGCCACCTGAAACCACGTCTCTGCCTGTTGGAACCAAACTTGTAGATAAGAAATCTAGTGAGGAGTCACCGTTCATTGCGAAATTGGCTACTTCCATGGAAGCCCCAAAAACACCAACCAGATCGCCTAGGAAGAATAAACTTTCCGCTGCTTCTACGCCTAACAGTCCCAGATATGTTCGCCAATTGACCATCGCAGACTTTATCTCGTTTGCGAACAACTTTTATATTCCAGCATCGGTGACTCCTCATGTGGTGGAGTTCTTCATGTCTCAAAGACACAAGTTTGCCAAAAAGAACGAATGGTTTTTGGCTTGTGGACTTATATACGCTGCTTACATCCGAATCAATGATCGCATTATGGTATCGGCAGTAAAGAAGACCGAGCTCCAGGACCAGCTTTTCCAGTACCAGAAGGGAGGACTTGGAAAGCATAACATGGTGATGTGGCTCAATATAATCGAGGAATCCGTAAAGTCCGAGCCCTGGATCATGGACTTGGAGTTGAAGTATGTTCACAACAACTGGACCCCGGAAGATACGACAAGAGAGAAGGAGATTTTGGCCAAGTTGGGTCGCGGGTATGAACTTCTTCTGGATTTTGGTTCTATGATTACTCCTGCGAGTATGTTTGACAAGGAGTCGCAAGAGAAATATTACGAAACGTGGACAACGAGATTGCTTAATGAGGTTGAAAACGGATAGATTAGAAGATGAAATGATAGCAAGAATTTACTGATTGGCTCATCTATATGCGATATTTGTCACACACCTAGGAATGGGGTTTTATGTGATATGCGATGCTTTCTTGTGATCTACTGTTCCTGTGATTCAAGTTTAGAAAAGGGTTTATCTGTAACACAAACTTGTAAGGTGTAACAGTGGCAACCAGAAGTATCAATTGGTCTTGTCAAGAATTCACAAAACGACTTCGCTGTGAGTCAGAAATCCAAAAACTCACTTGAGACATTGTCTTGTCGGTAACCACAACAATCATTTGCACTCTAAAAGACTGCCCACCAATTTTTCAACATGTATGCTGCAGGGAACGGCTAGAAAATCTACAATACATCGTGTAATGCTTATATTATATGTACAGGTAGTTAACTCGTCTAGCACCCTAGCACTCCAAAAACTTCTTCAACTTCTTCAACTGTGAGCCCTTATCGGTAACACTGACAAAAGAATCAAGGTGGCGGAGCGAGTTGCTGCTGAATCCTCCGTTTCCATGGTTTCTACCTGCCTGTTTTCTCTTGTATCCTGTTCCAGTCTTGATAAATCTCTTAGCGGCAGCTTTGTGTGTCTTCATTTTATTTCTGGTTTGAATGAGCGTATTGAGGATAGGTTTTCTGCCAAACACGAGTCGGCTGGTGGCTTGGAATAGAGAATTCATGTCTAGTTGGAGTAGTAGATTGGTGGTTCGAAAATTTCTGGATGTAATGTGTGCAGCACGACTAAAGATTGGCACCAAGAGAAAAGCCACGAACAGAGTAAAAAATAAATAAGAAAAAGTAAACATTGGCTTCCTTTGCTAGTCATTTAACATTTATTCATAGTCTAGATGTGGTCAGCATAATACCGCGGTTCGTCAAATACGTGGTATCGGTGGCCCCTCACACCTTCTCCACGAAGTAATTGAGGCATTCTGAGGGATGGATCCACCTCATTTTCGTTAATGTAATTGTTGCCATATAAAAAAGATTCGTCGTAGCCACGCTGCTCGTCGGTGAGAAACTTGAACTTTGCAATCTGGAGCTCAGTGTCTGTTATTGTGGAACGAGAAACTCTCGCATAGGCCACCTTCTTGAGGTCTCTGAACAAGATGTATTCACACCACCTGTCCCAGTCGGTATTGTCAATATCGTACATGCGGGTGTTCTCGCTCACATACGTGTTGTAATTTCCCTTCAAAGGCTCAGTCACCAAGTAGCTTAGAAGCACCAATGGACGAGTCGAGTTAGCCATAATCTCGGCAACTCCCAAACTCTGCAACCTGCGGTCCTCCACGTCTTCTTCTTGGCCGGAGTGGAATACCACTACGTCGATGAGCTCACCATAAATATCCAAAGTAGCATGGATGGCTGGCGCCAATTCTCCAACTGGAGAAGGAAGCAAGTGGTGGTGCGACTCAACAATTGGGAACTTGGACAATAAAGCCGCTCCCCAAGTGTGCTTGTTCGGGCCTGGTCCGTAATCCACATACATGCCCAAGTCGTGGGCGATTTTTTGGGTAAAGTCTCTGTTTCCTCCAATAAGACGTTCGGTGTCGGACTCCAACAATCCAATGACGTCCACCTCGGCATCCCTAATGAGATCCGTCATTCTAGTTTCACTGGACCACATGTCGTTATCCAAGCCAAAGTGAACACACCAAATTCCCGCAGTGAACGATTGGGACGACTCATTGAAAGGCTTAAATGGAACGGTAGGATATCTGTGCATGAAAGTTGTCACCGACAAAGCAATAAGCACAGTGACGACCTTCAAGGTTGATCCAAAGAGTCGAGAACCCTTGACCTCCAATCTGGTGATTTTCGAAGCTTTATCACGCAAAATGTGGTTCACCACTCCGATGGTGACCAGAACTACCGAAATCGCCACGATGATATCAGTTCTCTCTCTCAACAATGGTCCACCTGGAACAAATGCATAAGCCACAATCCACACGCTGGCCAAGGAGGTGACGATGCTGAAGAAGAATGCGATGGTGAAAAGAGCCGAAACATTGTAACCAGCAACTGCCTGTCCAATCAATGGAGCCAACGACGCAAGATAAAAAGTGTAGCCCAAAGAGCCAACAAATCCGACCCATCCCTTGTACGCATAGAGAACATAGGCAGATGCAGCCGAAAACAATGAGTACACGGGGCTGGCCAAGACGTTAGGGTGGATCTGGATGGAAGTTAAGATACCAACAGCAAAAGCTGCAAAATGGAACAATCCACCAGTCAATGGTGTAGGGCCTCTGATCGGATACCCCTCCCAGGTCCAGCAGATCATTGTGGACGAGTCACTCAAGTATGCCTGGAGACAGAAGAAATACCCACCTAAACCCAACGCTGCGAGCAAGAGAGAACCACCTTTCCTCTCAATTCTAGAGGAAACAGCTGCAGGCTTACGAGTTAAAAGAGCAGAAGCAAGGCCAACAAAGAGAGCATACTCGTTGTAACCTCCATTTTCCTTGTGCATGATAGGCCAAGCAGGGTTGTTGGAGTAGCACAGGAATTTAAACACTGAAGTGACCAATAATCCAAGGGCCAACGAAACCCAAACAGAAGTGTACTTCTTAGGCTGGTGGTACAAACCTGAGATTTCTGCAGCAGTGGCAATCACGCCGAAGCCAAGTCCGGCTGTGATGATCAAAAGTCGCTGCTCCGGCTCCTCCACCTTGTAAGCACCCACACCCAACAAAACAGTCAAAGATCTGGCCACAAATGGATACAGATTGAATATATACTTGAAGGGAGGAATCACAAGGAATATTGGGGCAATGAACATCACGAAAATCGCCGCCTCATAGCCGGAGATTCCCATGTGCCAGAGAGGAAAGTACCACACGCAAACCATAAGCGAAGTGAGAACGGTCCAGAACATGGATGCATTGGTGGTGTTAATGATGAACTCGAAAAGGGAGAAATCGTCGTCAACGGTCGTTGTTGGTTTTCTCGAAGATTCTTTGACGATAGGCTCTTTGGTAGTTTTGAGGGGAGGCTTGCTGAACCCGAAGTTGTTGCCATAAAAACCAAGTTGAACAGGCCCAAAATCAACAATTGACCAAGTATCAAATGCTACATCAAGAAGAATGAGCGCCCATTCGAAGTAAGCGTAAATGGAATAAGCTCCAGCTCTCACATGCACTTTATGCTGAATAAACCAGTAGACCAATGGCACAAGAGTCAAGAAAAACGTGATTGCAGTAAGCAGTCTTCCACGACGAACCGTTGAGCCCTTTGGTGACAATGCAGATACAGTCGCTGTCCATGGAATCGTAAGCACAATATATGCGATCATAAAGATATCGTGCCAGTCGTGATCATCGGTGGAGGTGATGTAGACCCACCCACCACAGGTGAAGGTTCTTGTAAGGCCCAGAAAAAGCAGCACATATGGCCAGATCAGCTTTTGTCTATAGAGAATAGCAAAGTTAAGGAATATAAGTAAGAATCTGGGTCCAGCAGTGCAAGCAATGAACACCTGGAAAACAGACCTTTCGGGGTATCTGTCGCCAATTGTGGCAGATACACTGGGAAACCATTCATCAGGGTAGCCGTACGACGAGTTTTGGACAATTTTGTGATAATGTAACCAGCATCCAACCGCTAATGCTGAAGAAAAGGCAAGATAGGCAAAGAATGCATGAGCGTAGGCAACGTATTTGGCACTGAATGCCACCACCGGAGAATTTGCCAGTGGCTGCAGACTCAGAGATGAGCTTTTCTCTGAAATTTCTTCCGCCGGTGCCATTTTCTTTGTCAATTGGCGAAGATTTGGGATGTTGAAGGCAGATGATACCTGGTGTATGGGTGTGTAGTGGGGTGTGGAGAATGGGTGATGATAATTGTGGAAGTGTATGAAGATTTGGACTTGTAGCGATTCTGAGACTGGTTTGTTTTAATTTTCAATTTTGTACTTTTCTTTCTTTAATTTTGTTCAATTTTCCCTTTTTATTTTTTTTTTCTCTATGTTGGGTGTACTTTTCAATCTGGTGCTAAATGCGATCGATCAGGGCCCTACTTGTCTCAGATAGAAAACATTCCCATACCAAGGCAGAAAGGGAGACAAGGAAAGAGCAATGTAATACAAGCTTTAAGCTTTCAATTAATAATCTTCCCATTTACCGTCGTTTTGCTCGTCTCGCTCGTCTCTCACTGCCTTTTACTAAGATAATGATACAACCTAAGAATTCAGAACAAAGGGAAGAACATAAGGTTGTCTAAACTACAAAAATATAAGACCATTTAATTTGAGACTATTCAAATCCCGTCCTGTCATCACCAATGGCTCCTCCAGAACTCCCCTCCAATACTTCAACGTCGTGTCTCTCCCAATAATGAGCACCAGTAAAAATCAACCTTTTGGTAAACCTCTAAACCAGTCTTCACCAATTTCAAAATGGGTACGTTTCACCGTCTACCAGTCTAACCGGGACTTTTTGTCGCCCTCCATACATTACTAACCCACAGCATCGTACGAAAACCACAAAAGACCCGAGTTGGTGTCGTTTGACGATATCGACTACGAGAACTTTGCCGAAGTGGAAAAGGCCAGAACGTCCATGATGAGGGAGCAGTGGATCAGAAACCAGGAGTTGAGAATCACCCACGACGCCTTGAGAAAGTGCAAGCAATACCACGGTCCTGATGCCCAGAAGAACTGTAGACCTTTGATTTTGAAGTACATGAAGATGATTGAGAGCTACCCCTTGCAGGGATACTTGGGCTACCAGAAGAACGACCCATCTTTATAAAGTGTACATTAGAGTCATGATGTCGTGGCCGCTTGCATAGCTGTTTAGCATATTATACGTATTTATGGAGAGGATGTAGAGGGGATGAGGGAGTAGAGTGAATTTAGATGGTCTGAAGGGGTAGAGTAGAGAAGAAGTTTTGGGAATTCCAGGAATTGATGAAGATTGGAGTTTTTGGTGGGTTTTATGTAGTTTTCGATTTTTGGTGTGGGAATCGGTTTGGCGTTTCTGAAGATGGCCGAGAATGATTGCAAAATTATGAAAAGGAGTACTGAAGTTGGAGGAGAAGAAGGAATTCGAATAAATGGAAAAGGTGGAAAAAGTCCAATCTATAACAACAAACTAGTCAATCCATAATCGTAAGCTAGTCGACGAAACACCGCTAGTGGTCCCAACTCCACCAGTTGTCAATCCATATACATAGGTAAATGCGACTCATTGTATTCATCCACAATCTATATAATACCAGAAATGGCAACAACAAAAATGCAAAATATCATACAAGTCCAATAGAATTCTTCTGAATTCTCTTAACCATTCACCACAACGCCCCACCCTCTCTCTCTTCCTCCTGCCAATTCTGTTCTACACCCTTTCCGTCTGTGCACGTGACCAACATCACAACTCGTAGGATAACCCCACCAAAGTTGGATAAAACCCCGTGGAAAAATTCCAACAACAAATATCCACTCCACTAAACACCCCCTCTGTCAATTGCAAACCCAACCATCTAATTCCCGCCTCCATTACCACCAATCCATCAAATTGTATATCACGTGACTTGAAACCCAGCCAATCATTCTTCTCCCTCACCTCGGGTTCCGGACGACCAAAACCTCACCAAAAAAATCCAATCTCAACCTTACAACTAATTGTCCACTTCCATCATGTTTCGTTTAGGTGCTACTCAGGCCGCCCGTGCCGGCGTCAGGTATGTAGAATTCACTTAAACTTGGCAAATTCCTCGCAATTGTCCCGTTTCCAGCGTCTCGTTCGGCACTCTTCCGACTCCTTTTTCCCAGCCGTTATTTCCGTCCATTCCACATCCAAATTAAGATGAAATTCATACAATGCTCTCCAGAAACGAGAAAAATTTGCTCAGTTGTTTCGCCGGCTCGCAACTCGCCCCAAAATCATGTACTAACTGCCAGAAACTACGCCACTTTGAGAGAAATCGAGATGCGTCTCAAGTCCATTAAGAACATCGAGAAAATCACCAACACCATGAAAATTGTGGCCTCCACCAGAATGAACAAGGCCCAGAGAGCCATGGAGGCCTCCAGAGTGTTCAACAAGTCCGACCTGGAGTTTTACAAGAACACCGAACCAGAAGAAAACCCTGACGAGAAATCTTTGATGGTTGTTGTCTCTTCCGACAAGGGTTTGTGTGGATCTATCCACACCCAGGTGGCCAAGGCAGCCAGAAGAAGAATCGAAGAATTGTCCGGCAACGTCGACGTTGTTACCATTGGTGACAAGGTTAGAGCCCAGATGGCCAGAACTCACTCCGACAAGCTTAAGTTGGCATTCTCCGGTGTTGGTAAGGCTGAACCTACATTCCTCGAGGCCTCTTTGATTGCCGATGAGATTGCTACCTTGGGTAAGTACCAGAACATCGAGATCTTGTACAACAAGTTTGTTTCTGGTGTTGCTTTCGAACCATCAAACTTTGCTGTGTTTGCTGCTGAGGCAATCGAGAAGGCTCCAGGCTTGAACAAGTACGAGTTGGAGTCTGAGGATACCGCCGAGACCGTGGCTGAGTTCTCGTTGGCCAACTCCATTTTGTCTGCTCAGGCTGAGGGTTACGCTTCCGAGGTTTCTGCTAGAAGAAACGCTATGGACAATGCTTCCAAGAACGCCGGTGACATGATCAACCGTTACTCCATCTTGTACAACAGAACCAGACAGGCTGTCATCACCAACGAGTTGGTGGATATCATTACTGGTGCTTCTTCTTTGGATTAAGCGAGATCTCTCATATAACGACTAGAACGTCAACAAAATTCATCAAATATACGCGGATGCATGTGTGTAAAAGGTCTATTTTATTACTGTACATCTTTCGCCGATTAATCGGACTTGACAATGCTATAGATGCTGCGGATGAACACCATCGACGTTGTCACAGAAATGGCCCCGCATGAAACCCCCAATGCAACTGATACAAGCGCCATGTAACAAAAGTAAATCAACACACTCACAAAGTCTGTCATTTGCAAATAGCTCGCGAAATAATAGATGGAGTATGCATAGACATACCACGCGATGCTGAATCCCACTCGAAAACAGAGCCATTGCCAATTAGGGTTATTGTACACTGCCAATGAGAGGTATGTCACCACCACTGCTGACTCGGCAACAATCACGAGAAGCAACACCACCGTCAGAAGCAAGAACCCATATCTGTAGTAGAATGTAGTCTTCTCCAACCAGATTGAGTTGAAAATGAACAATAGGTCAACGTAGACTATGCCAAAGGGGATCAAGCCAAATGCTAAGGAGCTAATGATTGGGTTCATGACAAATGAGCGACGAGCGCTGACTTTGCCAACTGGTTTACTTTCTGGAACGTAGGATGTGACCATGAACGACTTGGGTTGGAACTCAAATTTGTTTCCAAGAAGACCACCAAATATGCCGAGTGGGAGCTCAATAATGCCAAACATCAAAATGAGCACCACGATCGTTCCAAACGGCAACGCATTCGAAGATTCCTTGGCCCAAACAAACAAGTTCAAGAACAAGATCACAGACAAGATCGTGAATGGGAGTAATCCAGCGAAGAGACAAGAAAGGCGAACTGTACGACGAGTGTCGTATTTTGTGTTTGGAGGCTCATTACTCATGAGTTTGATTAAGACCATCCCGAAGTAAGAAGATACAAAGCCTGAAGCCAATAATAACACAACCGAGCAACTGAAGAACGCTCCCTGGTGCTGGTTGAAGAATGCGCTTGAAGAGGACCCGGAACCAAAGTGCAATTTGGAGTTGATCACGAAGATAACGACAACACCAATCAGGGCAACTAGGCACTGGATCCCACTGGCCATTATTGAGCACAATTGCAATACCCACGGTGGTTTATTCATTACCACTTTCAGCAAATTCTTCCACAGTCCTGAGTTACCATCGGTTCCATCAATGTCTGACCTAGTCAAAGGAATGGAAGATCCTGAATTAAGATCAGTCTTCAAGAGCCTGAACATGGCGATGGCAACAATCAAGGAAACAAGACAAAAGAGAACCAACGAATTTACAAGCGAAAGCCAGTGGATGCGGTTGCTGGCAATGGAGTTATCGTTGTCGTAATACAAATCCCATCTATTCTCGTACGACACCGAATTGTCTTCACGCCAATAAACAGAATATGTGTATGGAATGAGCGTGTACTGCTTGACAAGCTTTCCATTCTTATCATGAGGCACCTCGATTGGGAAGTTCTTGTAGTTTTTGCTTGCTCCGGGACAAACTGCATTGCTCACACTCTTTGGATAGACTTCAAATCCAACAATCAACGACAGGCCATCCTCTTGGTTGTGGTACCTGATCACGAGCGTGACGTGGTTGTATAAATAGGCCTTATCACCCTTGACAAATCCCAAGGGATACCCAGCAGCATAATACTTGGAGACATGGTTCCCACTTGTGAAAGTGGTGGCACCAGTCAAGCCGTCAAGGTTCCAGTGGACGACGTAGCCATTTCGAATGAGGTGGTCGGCTCTGGCCGCACCGTTTTCTGTTGTTTTCATCTGACAGAGATGCTGACATGGTTTATCCACCTTGAATTCGAGTTCATAAATGGATTCCCAGAAACGGTCCCCTCGAAGGATCTCGCCCAACAGCATAGCTTTGGCCTTTTTGGTCTTATCATAGCACACAAAGGGAAGATCATTGTATCGGTACGGTAGTTGTGTGTGATCACTTTCGATCTTGTTGAGTAAAAGCTCCACCTTTTCGCCTTGCCTATACAGCTTGGGCGAAAAGAGATCGAATGCTGATACGATCACAGCAAGGTATAGAAACCACACCTGAAGCAACATGTCAGGGAACGACTAGTATGTGTTGATCCGGCAGATTCACCCAAGAAAAAATAGAAACTAGCCTGTGCGCAGGATCAATAAATTATACTCCTCTACTCCTTTTCCTTGAGCATTTCCATGGCTTCTCGAATAAGATAATTGCCTTTTGGATCAAGATTGAGTGCAATAGTAAACTCACGAATTGCCAGAAACTTGTCATTTTTGATGTTGTAGAGCTGACCCAAAAGGAAGTGCACTGAGGCTTCGTTAGGTGCAAGTTCCTTCACGAGCTCGAATTCTTTGAGTGCCTGGGGGAACTGCTGCATGGAGAAGAAAAGTTGAGCCTTTTTGAAAATAGGCAATGCGCTCAATGGCTGTAGTTTGTTTGCTAGCTCATACTGGCGAAGCGCAAGTGATTTCTTTCCCAACTTCTCCAATACCATTCCCACGCAGCAGATCAAGATAATATTGATGGGGTTGATCGAAACTGCTTTGCGGAAATGATAGTCAGCCTTCTGAAATTCTCCCAAGCTGATATACACCATCCCAATCCCGTAGTAGGCATTGTAATGGCGAGGGTCAAGCATTAGACTGACTCGGAAACAGTCGAGAGCTCGTTCGTAGTTGTCTGTTCCAAAATATTCGTGACCCTTCAACGTGTGCGCATAGGTGAATTTGGGGTCGATGGAGATGGACTTATCAAAGCATCTGATGGCTTCATCTGGCTCTCTGGTCAAGGAAAAGAGATTTCCCATTACGCACCAGGTGATAGCCAGATTGTCGTCGATATCGTGGAGCTCGTTTGCCAAGAACGTAAGCTCGACATTCTTGTGCAAGTGCCACAAGAGCGTGGAGTAGAACTCCATGTCCTCGAGGCGTGTTCTGTCGAGTTGTCTGAGTCTGACGAAAAACTTCTTCGACTGCTTATAATTGACAATTTCATAATGCAAGCGGCCAAGCTTGGAGAGCACCCACGGCGTATCCTTCTCTGGGTCGGGAAGCGATTCCAACGTTCGAATTGCTTTGTAGCAGTCGTACTTGCACAAACTCTTGTACAGTCTAGCAAAAATGACATAGAGGCGACGCAAGTAGAGGTCTGCAGCCTCCACGTCTTTCGTAACAACGAGACGTTCGCTGACTGAGGTAGGAAACACCGCCAGCGTGCCTCGTTTCAAACTTGTACGTCCCTCGTGGATGTCCGATCGTTTCTTCATATATGAAAGCGGCCGAGACGCAGAAACCGACGACTTTGCGTCGCCAAACTTCGTGGGCTTCAGGAGGTCATCGTGATTTCGGCGAAGGGGAGCATCCGGAACAGCTGCCACTGAAATTCCCGGTGTGGAAATGTCTGGACCTCCACCACTCTGACGAGGAGTAGTTGAAAATGGATTGGGCACCCCAACACCGTCGCTTTCGCCTCCAACATGTCCACCGGCTCCTCGAGAAAGTGCTCCAATGCCTCCTGCTAACCCTTTGGTTACAGACGGCCCGGTTTTCTTCTGGTTATAGAGCTTTCCCACACTTACATCTACGCCTAACTTGGCCAACTCCTGAAACGCCTCAAAGTCGAAAATGTTATATTTGAGTGCCTCCTGGAAGTTCAATGCCGCCGCGGCAACATCGCCCTCCGCCTTGTACATCTGCCCCAACAAATTATACACAGCAGACGAATCTGGATATATCAGCCTGTTCGACTCATAGGAATGCTTCTGGAAAGCGGAAGAAAACATCCCTAAAGGCGTCAGTACCGGTTCTTGCTCACGGAAACTGGTGTCGGCGGCATTTTCCGACGCTTCGTTGTACAAATGTGACATGCTGACAAGTCGATAGATACCTTCTTTATATCTCTCCAACTGGAGACACAGTCGAGCAAATATGTATCCACAGCCGAGATGGGCATCTAAAGAAGTGAGTGCTTCACTCGTTCGGTTATAAGCAGCCTTGTACTTGCCCTGGCGGTAAAGAGTAGTCGAATATAAGTAGATGGAATCGAGGTCGTCTGGAGTGAGTGAGAGGAGCCTCTCACAGGCAAATTCGGCATTGTTGAAGTTGTAGGTGTCGAGCGAGTGGATGATGATGGAACGCAAGTGCTGCGCTATGAACGGGGTCTCTGGATCCATTGTGAAATTGGAACCTGTGGAGACGGTATAAAAATGGGTGAAACTTCGAGTTCCAGGTCGTTTTCAGCCGAAGAAAAAGCCCAGGGATGAAAAGGAATAGGAGAAAGTCGTCAATCAGACTATGTTCGTTGGTTACAATCCACGATTGCCGCTTTACGTACAGTTGCTTTAAGATGTTTGTGGCCAGAATGAGGCAGAGGGGATGTGCATACAAGTCATTTTGCACCCAAAACAGTTTCAAAGAATTTCTGGTATTATTACACTATTTAGGACTCCATCCCAACCATTAAGTTTGCAGAATTATTATTAAGTAATCTCTCATCGCTTCGGCATATCTGTATTTGCCTGCATTTTCTCTCCCTCTTACTTCTTCTGTTTGATGACGAACGAACCTTCGTTAGTGTACGCCATCAACTTCTCCTTCTTTTTCGAACCGCTCATCACTCGTCCGCTGCTATTAGAGAACATCTGCTTTGGTGAGGTGTTTACCGCGGGTTTTTGCGACGTTGGTGTTTCATCAATCGTTGGCGGACGTGCCAAGTCCGACGTGCTGTTGCCCACATCAAAGTAATCCTTCTTCTGAACAATATAAGGTGTACTGCTGGTAGAAGCAGTATTACCCAGCTTGGGTGAAAGCAAACCGGAGGCAAGAAGATAAGGCGAGGCGAATCCACTTGGATTATTGGACAATTGAGGAGTGCTTGGTACGCGATAATTGCCGGAAGTGTCAACCGAAAGCTTAGGTTGGCTAGAAGAACCAGCAAAACCGTTGGCGCCACTGCCGGTCCCCCCAGTCGTAGACGAAATGGTAGTTTCATCAATAGATCCCACAATGGGAGATGCTTCTTCGGACGTGGCACTATTATTGTAGAATGTCAGACCATTGGTTTCGTCATAAAAGGAGTCGCCATCTCTTATGAACCCTTTAGCACGCAACTCTTCATCCTTCATCTTTGTCTCCTCCCTGGCCCTGGCTAGCAACTCCTGAGCTTTTGCCAAGGTAACAGTTGGAGTGTTACAACTGCTCACCACGGGAACAGAGTCGTCAATATCAATGGTAGCAGTCATCAAAGCCTTCATCCATCCACGCATGTCTTCCTGAGTCTCCACGGCAAAGTAATGGGTTTTTGGCTGCGTGAACGTCAAACCCTTCTTGAAACCAGGGGCTGGTGGTACAAGCTTGAAACAATAGCGGCCATAACCAGTCAGAGCCGCATAAAGTGCAATGTACTTGTCGTTCGAGGCACTCTGATCTCCTTCAGTACTGATAGGAATCACCTTGTGAGCAGTGATATCGATTAATCCCTTCTCGCGCTTATCACGCAATGAAGTGAAGTAGGACAATCTGGTGCCATGGAGTGTGAAGTAACGAGATCTCCACCCAAGTGTACTTCCAGATTTCTTCGATATCCATCCGCTATAGTTGGAAGTCTTTATCGCATCATCAGGATTAATATCACGGATACCTTCCTGGAATGCCGAAGTCTTCAGTTTCTTCAGAACCGTTAAGTTACGGAAGTTTTGGGTAGAAACAGAACGCAAACTCTTCAAACGACTCTGTGGATTTTCAACCTTGCTGTCTTTTGATTTTTCACCTACCATGTCACCCTTAAACTTTCTTGGCGAGAGCCCCACGTCATCGAGATCAACCGATTCTCCGACGCCATCAGAATCTCCGTAGTGTTTCGAAAAACGATTAGGGGTAGACACTTGTCTGGAGGTGTCTGGATCTTCTTTGTAGAGATTCTGACTTTGGAGTTTCTCCTTATTGCCAAAGGGCTCCTCGGCATTTCCAGACAAGAAGGAGAAAACAGAGGAGTGTCTTCTGTGGCTATTTGAAAGACCAGAGGATCCACGGCGGTGATGAACCATTACAGAACCATCGTACACAGACGAGGCAGGACGCAGAAGGCCATTTCCATTAGCTGAGCTCAAGGCCGCAGACGACGCATTTGTTCTGGTCACGTACAAGCCGTGCAGACCGTTGTTCTGTGGGGTCATTGGACTGCCTCCAAAACGGAAGTTTCTATTGATGGGACTCTGCAGAGGAGGTTCAGGAGCTCTTCTGGGGGACATGAAAGAGCCAGGTATCTCGGGCACAGGAGAATTTTCTGGTTCGAACTGGTTGCCCTCAAGTGGTTCGGTGGATGAACTCAGGGGAAGGAAAGATGTTGAAGCGTTGCGTGGAATAGAGTTCTTGAATGCATTCAATTGGACCGAGGGAAGAAGCAGAGTACGATTGGCCGGCTTATTGTTGTCATCATCCAGGTTGTTAAATGGAGGTGAGGATCTCAGGCCATTGTTAGCGTTTGGCACCTCAGCCAGCGGATCTAAGCCTGGCCCATTCGCACGGCTGCCGATCTGCTTCAATCTGTCAATTTCCTTAAATATCTCGAAGCGTGTACCGAAGGACGCGATGTCCAACTCCTTCAAATGGGCCAAATCGAGCTCAAACAAGATTTCTCCGGTAATCTTATGGCGAGCAAACTTGCCGGCAACGTCCATGTCAAACCCTAGCACAATGGCAAAGTACAGCGACACCTGTTTGGGGGTCCATTCTTTCGCCTTCAAAGGGTTAAGATCCTGGGTTAGCGAGATTGAAGAGGTGTTACGTTGATGGCCCTTTTTGGGGTCCATCGTGGCATTCTTTTGCTCCGGAGCGTGATTAGACCTATCAGCTTCAGACTCGCCATCATCCTTCAGCACACGGAGCTCCTGGAGCGCCTTATCGATCTCATTCAATGTGTGGTGTACGTCAGTGGTTGAATTCTGAGATCCATTGGAGGGTTTAATCGATTTCAGGGCAGAGTCAGCAGAAACTGCAGAAACTGTAGGTGAAGCCTCGGCAATATTTTTGGCGGGAAGTCTTCTGGACCGCAGGCGCAAGAGGTTAGGATCCAGCTTTGTTTCCACGGCTAGTTTAGTGAATGATTTGGGGAAAAGACCCACCTTGTTGGACACAACGTCGCGGCCCATATACCAGCCGTCGTTGTACTCGGAGTCGTCGGCAAGAACCTCGATACGGTCTCCGACCTTGAGGCTGAGCTCGTCGCCCAACCGGGCGTTAAACTGCTTGATACACACGTAAATGGCGCCTGACATGGTAGATTTAGGATGGTGGAGGCAAACCGCAATAGGAAAATGGGGCAGCAAACTTTATGCTGCTGAAAATGTAAAGGAAAGTTGGCAGAGCCTGCTGTTGGGACTGGAGCGGCCAAAACACGGAATCTAAGTAAGCAATCAAGACCTGAATGGATTCACCAGGATATTGCAGACGCTCGGAGGAGTGGGTCGCGAGGGGAAATATGAACTCGGCACGAACAGTCCACTACTAGCACCAGATACTGAAGAGTTATGGAAGGAGCGACTAGTGGTGAAGAAATGTAGTACGTAAGTCGTAAACAATACCAGATAAAAAATGAGAACGACAAGGCTGGTCGTCCTGCATACATCGCGAGGGGAGTGCTTTGTGACAGGTGGATTGTTTTTGGGGTGAATAAGGAGCGGATCTCGAGATCCGAGGGTTTCATAGGGCGATCCAACGAGAATATGAATGTTGGAAGTAACATATTTATTCTATGGTTGCTTGTGGAGAGTGGTTTCCTGTGATATCCGAGGGCAGTCTCATCGCCATTCCAGTGTCTAGGCCACGTACCCTGCGCGATCGGTGCGACATTCAATCCTCCGAGGGTAGCCAGCACGTGATGATGGGGTTTGTTGATAGGGAATGGTCAGAGGCGAGAATGTAGTCGGAACGTAGCGTGGAGTTTGTGGCGGTGAAGGCGAAGTACCATGGGGGAATTGAATTTGTCGCGGTGAATACGATAGGAAACACGGCTGGTGTGGCAAGTTCGTGGCTATTGATTATCTCTAGATGGCTGGCTGGAGGTGCGCATTTCTTTTCGGGTTCCCAGAAAAAGGAATGGGAGGGTCCAGAATATCGAAGTAACTGGAAAAGTGGTGGGAATGGGTAAGGAAAATCGAGGAATCGGACAGATGGGTACAGGAGAATAAATATGGAAACCAACTGAAAGAACAGACGAAATCGGACTAATGAGAAGTAGATAGCAAGCTGGAGTAGCCAGAAATACGCAAGAGTCATGGTGGAGGTTGCAACAAAGCATTGGCGAAAATGAAAGTAGGTGGACTCTCAGGAGAAGTAGGAGACTCATTTTGTACTTTCTTGATTGGGGAACGGCAATTACGAATGACCGCAAGGAGAATCTAATTTCCTAGTGTCGATAAGGTTGCAATAGGCATCGAAAGATAAGTTAAAGACGAAAACAGATGTGATAGATTTGGGTCATCCTTTCCGAATAATATCAGTTGTTCAGGAACTTTCATACTTCCTCTGTGTTCCCTTTCATCCAAGAATGGAACTAGAATCACCTTCACAAGTACCACCATATCATCATTGAATCTGGAAGGTGGAACATAAATCTATTAGTCTGTCATATTTTGGAAATCCGGAAAAAATGCAAATCTGGAAAAAATTCTGATGCTGATATCACTAGCAGAATATCATGCTAATGCTAGTCTGTCAATGGTACTGACAAACTAGTGTGAATTTGGCTGTGACGGTCGACCATGATAATACGAAATGTTGAAAACTCGCACGGACATTGGAGTGGTGATGGTGATGGTGATGACACCTCATTCAAAACTTACTAAACCAAAGTTCTCATGTGTTCACCATTAACTGTTCTTGGCTATTTTTTATTGGGATAGGCAGAAACTTAGATTAGTATTTTGCAACAAATGTCTGTATGATTCCGTTGAAAATATTCAGATACAATTTTGATAACAGAAATTGGCTTCTGTCAAATACGATCTGATTCGGAGGGAAATAGCACAAGTGAAAGGATGTAGACATTAACATTTCAAGCTTTCTTCTATTAACGCAGCTTATTGTATGTATGTGCTATGGATCCCCACCCTCACAGTGAGTTATGCTTAAACCTACATGGCAACGCAAGAGAAAGGAAGAAAGAGCCAGAAAAGAATAAAAATACTACGGTGTTGTCAATCCCATGTTTTTGCCCTTTTATCCTAACTCCTCCTATCATGTTTGCTCCATGCGAAACAAGAACCCAAATGCAATCAGAAACAGGGGGTATCTCCACCATTATGCTGTCCAAGAAAAAAAAAATTTGGCGGAATCAAAATTAAAACTTATGAATAAGAATCCTTATTCCCATTTCCAATCATTACTGTTCCACCATTCTGCTTGTCTCCATCTGTCTCCTCCCATTCTCATTCCCCTGCACCGAAGACAAGATAAGAATAAGAATCACATAGTGACCAAGGAGCAGCAAAAAGAGAAATGAACAGAAATACAGAAAAAAACAACCTTCAATACTTCCCATAATATCCTCGCCCACTTACCCACCACTTACCAACACTTAGTAACCTGGTCGTCGCCAAAATCCTCCTCACCTAACAAAATCCTCCCCATACTAATCTGCTGATCTGGTTATCTCTGGCATATGCACGCCAGAATCAATTGTCTGCCCTAACCCACTCTTATCATAAAAACTACACAGCAACACTACCAGACAGTTGAGCGATGCCTCCCCCCACATCCCCCACTCGAACACCCCTTCCCGCCACCAACGGCCTCCTGCCAGAATCCACATCCGACACTTCATTCGGATCTAGAGACATTGTCACCAGAATCAACGAATTCCTGGCAAATTTGTTGAGCCAGTATCCCGAAAACAATGACGACATCATCCTGTCGTTTCCATCTACAGCAGAAACTCCCCATCTCACCAGTTTACCTGCGCAAATCCGCAACTTGGCATCTCCTATCCGATTCTTTTCTATCCCCGACTTGGATTTGGATATGGACTTGGACACAGACAACCCCGTAGGAATAGCCGCGGCTGGCACGCCTGGAGCGATATTTGCCGCTGCTGGCATGGACGACTCGAGTGGCCTGGCCGTAACGTCGGAGCTGGACGGAGACTTTGAGCATAACGACTCACAATCAGATAACAGCAGCGACGGCAACTTGGACGAGGACGACGAGCTTGAAGCCGATGAAGACGACGAGGAAGACTCGGATCTGGTCCATTCGGGGATGTTCCATCGCATCCAGACCCAGCGTCTCTTACTTTCTTCTGCAAGACAGAACCTTACCAATAGAAACACTCTCATCAACTCGGGCCATGCAAGCACCCCGCGGTTGAACCGACCACTTGGGGGAGTTTCTTTAACGCGGCTGAACGCTATCCGTGTGAAGCACAGACAGCCAGCAAATCCCAATTTGGAGATATTGGCCCGTGACTTTCATGGGGACTTTGAGGCAGCCATCACCGCCATCAAGGGCCTTGACTCATTTGTGGGAAAATCCCCACTCTTTGCACACCATCCACACTCCGATAGCCGCCTCAACGCCCGCAAATGGAACAGTCTGCGTCGTCTGGCTCGGAGGACAAGTTTTGAGCTAAATATGGACCGTTTCTTGAACCACCGTAGAAAGGGCACCCTCTGGACGCAAGACACTAATCAATGTTGCGATTCTCGTGGCCACGAACATCACCGGAAGATTTCAGAGTCCAAACGGAAGCACTCGGGTATCTCTGGGAACCAGAAACGTCGCAAAGTCTCCAACAAGCAGGATCCACGAGTTAGGCCACGATTCATGGCTCCATCGTTGTCCGCAGGCGGCGAAACCATCAACTACCAACTCCTATCGCCGGCCGATAAAAATAAGATCTTGGATGTCTTGCCGTGCTCGTACCTACAGAATGGCTCTACGTTTTCCTTGGATCTTTTGGTCCGTGGAAGGGATAGCATTGACTTACAGTTCTCGAATGTGGATCTCACCGAGAAAACAGTACATGGTCATTTTCATGTTCAGGCCTGCGGCGAACGATCGGGCCAAATCCAACTCATCATTGGCTTCCTCTCGTTCCTATGCGGCGGAAACCGATCCAGGTACACTATTAATTGCACAAATAGGGCGATACAATCTAAATCGACCCTACTCGATCGCGTCTTCATGGAGGCCGTCGTCCAGCGTGGACTATCCAATCCACAATTGATTGAATGTCTCACCAGTGTGTTCCGCATCCCATTTAGCGGGGAAATTGTGGATTTCAACAAGAGCGATTTACGCTTCTTGCAGGAAACTCGATCGGTATCTTCCAAATCGAGCTTCAGTCGGTCCATGCATGTTTCTCGCATGAGAAATGAACAGATCAAGATGCAGTTGGGCGAGTGGTTGCGGATCCGTCCATTTCTCAACTTCTCCGAAGCTTTCTTCTTGAATTACCTCTTCTTTGTGGAGAAGTACTTGCGTGAATTCAAGGACACTGCCAATATTGAACAGGAACCCGGGATCGAATTCGCAAGAAACATGAAGGATCTGATTCACGACATCACCCGAGACTTCAAATTCATGGAGGACGTAAAAATTCCCATGGTGGAAGAGAAAATCAACAAGGCCAAGAAAGAGATTTGGGAGAGAAAACGCCACGAGCCACGCTCGAATCTCCAAAAATCTGCTTTCCTCAGAGAATGGGAATCCAAACTCTGTGAGAAATTCTCCGACTACATCACCTGCGAGGATAACTGTCTATGTAACATTCAGTTGAACTATGTTCTATTTACAGTGAAAGTTGATGTGTCAGCTGCACTTGACCAGACATTCGAGAAAATAATCAAGCTTGTTAGTAAGGATTCCGAGCGTGTCATGCTTCAGGAAAAGTACAACGCCATCTCCAAAGAACAACTTCTGCCCGAGGCAAGAGAATGCGTGTTTGTGTGCTCGCTCAACCGCAAGACGGGACGGGTGGAGATGCAAAATACCCGGCTGAATTTGGATTACAAGTATGCTGGCTCTTGCGACGCTAGAGGCTCGCTTCTGAGAGAATCATTGGGAACTCGCAGGGAAAGCTTCACAGAAAGTGACGACGAAGACTATTATGGACCCATGGGCCGGTATTCTGGCTCTTCCAGTCATTGGAAGTACTTGGAAGATCCGTATCTCATGGAAAACCCCACCGTCACCATGGGAAGGTGGAAGCGCGGATCTTCTGGAAGATCATGCAACGGTGGAATTGGTCGAGCAGATTTTGTTTAGGAGATGTTTCACCACAATCCCCATCCTTTTTTTCCATCCCTACGATCTTGTCTCTTTTTGGCAAAAAAATCCTTGGTACACTCACGATAAGCATCAAAAAACTCCTGGCAAACTGACTTGTCCTTCTGGTTGCGCAACACACAGTTAATCGACGCTTGTCTGCTCTCCTCACATGGATCATAGTACTTGGATGCTTCCTTGTTGGCCCATCTGTACTTATGGCGGTGATTCTGAGGGTTGTCGGGATAAAACTTGAAGTCGTCCACCTCTCCTTCAGTGAAGTTGACTTTCTCCTTGTCGGTGACGGCCTTGTCGGACTTGACAAGTTCCGATCCGGGTTTTGTCGTTTCGGTCATCGGAGTATAGAATAAGGAAAGTGTATTTAATGAAAGTGAGTGGAGTGCACACGCGATTTACCCACCACAACTGAGCAAGTTGAAGAAACGTCCGGGTGGGAAATGGAGGTTGGAATTTCAAAAAAATTTCATGTTCTAGTATCAAACCAAGCTCAATCTTTTAATTTGCTGCAATTGGTCCCTACACATTTTCATCTTCTCATTGTTCATTTTGTCTAATTCTTGCAAATTACCACCTGTCACCTTGGTTATTCTGGTAATTCTGTTGGCCACCATAGCTACCTTGACCTCCAAAACCCCCTGGACCACCTTGCTGGTCACCGAAGTCACCTCGATCTCTACGATCCCCACGACCTCCACGACCCCCATATCCGCCCTGTTGACCACCGTATCCGCCCTGTTGACCACCGTATCCACCCTGTTGACCACCGTATCCACCCTGTTGACCACCGTATCCACCCTGTTGACCACCGTATCCACCCTGCTGACCACCATATCCACCCTGCTGACCACCATATCCACTCTGTTGACCACCATATCCTTCCTGGTTGTGTTTGTTGTTTTGACGATCCTCAAACTTGTCTTCGATCTTGTTCGCAGCCACAGCACCAAGAAGTCCTCCAGCAATCTTTCCCAATGTGGAATGCAGACCAGAAACCTTTCCGCCACCATAAGCTCCGGCAGCTCCACCAATAACTGTAGAGAGCAAGCCTCTCTCGCCCTCTTGGTCATTCTGGTTATTTTGTTGGTTTTGTTGGTTTTGTAGGTTGTCGGATCTCTCACCTTGAGCACCGGAAGAGTAGAAATCGTTAGCGGACATTTTAAGTTTTGCGATTGTTGGTTATGCTAGAAGGAAAATCCTACGTGGAATGATATTCTGGGGATTCTAACCCTTTAATAATGGGGGAACTACCCCTTTACTGGTCGAAGCACGAGATCATGATTCCATAAGCGACCAATATTAGGGCTGCATGAGGTAAATACCGAGTATATGCAGTATAAGCATAGCAACCTCGTGTATCTCCGCCCCTGCGCCGAGATATTGGCGGGTTCATCTTGGAATGGGGCAGTGTGGAGCCTCAATTGTGGCTATGAGCATGACATTAGGAGATTCGATGCGTCCGGGTGACGCAGGGTGACGTATTGGTGTGGAGGTATGCAAGTTATTTTTGTCAATGTTGTTTTCTTCATTGTTGATCTTTCTCCGTCTTCAGGCTACAGCCTGTTATGGAAGCATTGTGAAAATCTGTTCCCGACGATTTATCTTCCTATATTATGGTTGCTTTGTGAACAACCACGACATTGTGATTGCTCTCTGTTGTATGCACATCAAGGCATGGTTCCTGCTTGTTCATGGTGTCTAGTTTCGTTCTGCCAGATGTACGGGTGCTTCCATCTCATCTCCACCATTCATCTATTCACATGTCTAATCCGGTTCAGTATCTATCAGATGGTCTGGAACTTTGTCAGCGATGCAAGAGCGCACAGGCGGTGCTAGTTTCTCGAAAGGAGAAGTTTTGCGCTGAATGCTTCGTCTTCTTCATGAGAGGGAAGCAGAGGAAGCAAATGCTCGATGAGAGGTACAAAGTCAAGTATGGAGCTTCGTTGGACAGATTAGGCACTCAGCGTGTACTTCTACCCCTCTCTTTTGGTGCATCTTCCTTGGTTTTGTTCGATATGATAGCATCTTTGTTGCAAGAGCAGAAGTTAACTCACAAGGGAAAGCAGGGCTTTGAGCTTGTGGTTCTACACATACGAGAAGATGAGAATGCTAGCGAAAAGTTCCAAAGCCTCGCTGTGAACTATTTGCCTTCGGAAATTGCGTTTAAGGTTATCGATATCGACCAGCATGAGCTTTCGGAGAAAGTAAAGATCACCGTCAGCAACGAGTTTGACGTTGTGGCGCAAAAACTTAATGCCGACTTACCATCGTTAACGGTATCACAACTCTTGCAATTGTCACCTAGCAAATCGCTGCGTGCTGATTTGCTTGCTCTTATCTATGAAGATGTGATCTTCCAGACTGCATTAGCAGAAGGATGCCAAACGGTGTTATTTGGCCACAGTATGACTCGGTTGGCAACAGAAGTCATCTCGTTGACTGTGAAAGGTCGTGGGCTGCAGATCTACCAGGAGATCGCCGATGGGCCAAGAATTTTCCAAGAACATACCATCCAAGTGATCTACCCACTTCGAGAAGTATTGTTTGCCGAGGTTGATGCTGTTCTAAAGCTTCGTGACAGATTGCTGCAGTATGCAAACGTTCCCGAGCAGTCTCAGACGAGAATAGTTAAAAACATGACAGTTCAGGCGCTCGTATCACAATATTTCGACAATCTCGATGCCACAGGGTATGCGTCCACGGCTTCCACTGTTGTGAAGACTGCAGAAAAGCTTGGCGGTCCAAAGGAACCCAAGGTGGATGTGTGCCAGGTTTGTGGATGTAATATCCATCAGGATGCTCGTACGTGGCTCCGCAACATAACGGTGGTGGAAGCTGCCCAACTAGATACGGATGAGGAGAGGAAGTATGCTGAAGTTTACGAGCTGGAGTTCATATCCGACGATGTCGGTGGGTTGCCATTGACTGTATGTTACGGATGCACAGTAACGTTGGCTGGGGCTGGCAGTGGGTTCGTGTGGCCCGTGAGATCCACCAAGGAGGAGATTCTCGACGAATTCGTTTTGACGGACGAAGAATAGGACACTTAATAGAGTAATGGAATTCTGGTGGTAGAAGTGTTCGGGAAATGTATAAGAGTGTTTGGAACAGAGACTATGTGGAAAGCGTGGTATTCTTGAAGTTTTCCAGAGTTCCTGGCGAATATTGGAAAGGGGTGATTTAGTGGGAATGAGAGGGTTATCGTACTAAGCTACTGTCGACAGAAGTTAGCAGTGGCCTATCACATCTACGGACCCGAAGATGAGCGTTGTCACTATTAGGAGACGAATTTGGAGAAATAATTTAAAATATAATCGAAGAAAAGCAAATGACTGTTTCAAATCTCATTCTTTGTACCCTATTAGCATTCATACTGCTGCTGCGAAATTACACTACATTTAGCAGTTATATTTTCACTCTCTGTAACAAGTAAAGCTCCGCTAAGATAACTATTCGAAAACCACGAAAACTACCCAAATCTATATTTTCCAATGACCTCACCTCATTCCCATATTTCTATTCCCTTTTCCCTCTCCCACTACTACTCCTATGGTTACCTTGTGCCCCACATACTGCACAAGATCAATGTCAGTATCAATACCAATATTCTACTAAACACAGCTTCTATTTCCTATCTAAAACTTGGGTTTCATCACATTTCTTTTCTCGATTCCCTCATGTACTCCACAGCATTCTCTTTCGACGCTCACAATCTCTGGCGACAGCATCAACATCACACGACAAGAGTACATGAAGAAAGTGGTCAGAATCATTCAAATCGGTCCACAAGTCTCTACACCTCTGGAAATGGCCAAATTCACACCGGAAACGGTGCCAGCCAATTATCTTTGCAGAATCGCCCTTTTCGCCCGCCCAACCGGCCCCAGAACCTCCCAGCAGATGCAAGTCACTATGCACCTCCACTTTCTGCGTATTTGACAGAAGAATGTGGTCCTTCGGGAGTCTACACTGAATACAACACCACCAAGCAATTGGCGCTTATGTCTGGAAGCACAGACGTACCTCTTTTAAGCCCTGTGATGCTGAAGCGACTTCAGGCACTCAAGAATATTCGAAATACCGGTTACAACCACATTGTGCCCATTGGCATCGGAAAAACCATGGCCCAGCTTGATGAAGAAGCTCACATGAATGACGAGGACGCTCGATGTGTCCAGGAGAATCTGGTGCATGGAACCAGCCATGCAGAAACCCTGGCAACTGCAGATGTGAGCAGAGTCCACAATTTGAATGCCAACGACAACGTTTTGGACATGGACCGCGATTTGGACGCACAAGTTGTGGATGCTGATGGCAGCGATACGTTTGATGAGGATTTTGATGCCCACGTAGAATCTTTGGGCCACGACGGGTTTATGGCTGAGGACGTGGAATATCAGAATGACCACAGTCTTGGGATGGCTTCTGGCTCCACCGAGAGATCGAGAATAGTGTCGGGAAATTCATTTTCGGGGCATCTGATTTTGACGGGTTCCACTCCGGTGACTACTTTATCGGGGAATTTGTTAGCGGATGATTCTGACATGGATATGGCTATTGAGGAGTAAGTTTCCAGCAAACTTCTAAATGGATCAAATTAGAGGAAATGTTGTCTGTTACAGTATAATGCTGCTAGCTCCGTCACAAACTCTGGATATCTTCCATTCTCCAATTGCCATCACTCTACAAACTCTGATTTTCCTCCATCCTTGATTCTATTGCTTCTTCATCTTGTCCACTTTGGCAGCTTGCAAATGCAACGCAGGAATCATCCACTTTCCGCAAGAGCACCGTGAGCCTTTCCAGCTGTATCCCCCCACCTTTGCCTCGCATTTCACGCATGCAAATTTTCCTTCAAGATCCTCCTTTTCCAACTCCTTTCTCATCCAGTCGACTGGCTCGGCCATGAAATAGTGAGAACATACCGAGGCAGCTTCCACTACCGAGATAATTCGTCGAGAGTTTGGAGCATTCTTTATAAATTTTGACTGACGGGAATCGGCCCCGGGAGGCTCGTGTGCCTCGACGTCGCTTTCAGATGCTAATACCTGTCGGCACATTTTGCAACGAAGCACATAGTGGTCGATACTCTTTTCGTCGGTGGCGTGAGGAATTCTCTCGCTATTGTTTCTCGAAAACACCTTTATATGTGGAAGCAGACTGCCTGAGGGATCTTGCTTGATACTGTTGGCCACAAGAAACTGCCTGTATTCTGTGTTTGCGTCGTCGACCTCGCATTTCATTTGCTCGAAAAGTTTGAGCTGCTCAACGAAGCCATTGTTGGGTTCCGCATCCGCCACCTTCCTGGTGACAGCGTGCAATGCCTGGGAATACGTGAGATTGTATTTGGCCATCAAATATGCGATAACCACGGCCACTGATCTAGACTTGCCTTGAGCGCAATGGATCAAAATTGCACCGTTATGCTTTTTTTGATCACTGCCAGAGCCTTTGGGAAATAGTGCTTGGTTGATGAAGTCAATGGCACCAGGAAGATGCTCGAGAAGATTAGCGGTTTCTTCATCATTGATTTCGATTTGAAGATGTTCATAGTCTTCAGAGATGTGAGGTGGGAGAGGCCCCGAGAGAACCGAGATCACATGGGTGATTCCATATTCCGCCTTTAAGTCGATCTTAGAGTTGACTGGTTCTATTGACAGGAGATAGATGCCTCCAAGGATTCTTTCCATTGAAAATGATTGATGGAGTTATGGATGTAGAGCGATGAGTATCATGATGGACATCCGTACACCAAGCCGTAGCTTATAGGTGGGATTCTGTGGGGAGTCTCGACTTTTATGTCTTCTTGAAACAATAATATTGGGGTAGCGATGCTTGTAGAATTTTCGAGAGAGATTGTTTTGATGGCTGATTCTTTTAGTATTGAAGGCTGATTGAAGGCTGAGAAATTGAGCTATGTGTGGTGAGTTCTTGGGTGCAAACAAAAGTGACAGGAACATAATGAAGAAATGAGATTCGACAAGAAATGATGTTGGATTTTGGAGTGCTTTCATTCAAAACGAGCAAAAGCCCTTGAATTTAGTACTTCATTAGCGGGCACCTATAGAGTAGAGGTCTGAAGGCCACTAGTAAACCTTACACCTTATCGAAAATGGAGTGCGATTCATAAGTTGGGGAAGTCCTCATTCACAACTTACTGCTTATCAATGGCAAAATCAGAATTGCGCAGTTGTTCTATCACTCTTTTTCACATGTACTTCAAGTTCTGACTCAAGGAATTTTGCTTAAGACATCCATTCTGTATGAACATTAATAAAAAATCCAAGCATCACTTGTACCCATCCTGAACTTCATCTTTCTAGTAGAGCTATCATCTGCCAACGATTTCTTTACCTTCTATCTCGTGAGAATACCACAACGTGCTCATTAACTGTATATACTGATTTTCTCATGAATCACATAATGCCCCTTTTCAAATTGGAGATATTCTCGCGTGCAATTGAAAAGGCAGAACGGCTGAAAATGTCATCAATCTCCTCCAAGGTCTTATCCTTTGTCTCGGGCATAAAGAGAATTTGGTAGATGAGTCCAATGAACGCAATTCCACCGTAGAATCCCAACGTCAATCCAGTATAAGTGAAAACTGCCTGCATTCTGGCAAAGTTGTAGGTAACAGTGAAAGACCACAAGTATAGGAAGGTGGAGCAGATGGTCATACCCAAGGATCTGGTCTTCAAGTCGAACGACTCCGATGGAATGACCCATGTCAATGTAGAGTATGAACCAAAGAACAAAAAGTAGATGACAATTCCCGACAAGTAGATACCTTCAGACTTGGCCTTCTCGGTAACTGGATTAAAACGGTACCCGACACCAACGAGCACCAAACCAATGAAGAATCCAACAATGTTGTAACCCCAAACTCTCCTTCCGAATCGGTCCATCCACAAGATAGCTGGGATGGTACCGAGAAGCAAAGACCCTCCACCAACAAGCGACATGAAAACGGAGTTCTTTTCGTCAAATCCAATGGCCGCCATCAAATCGGACATGTAGTACATAACAGCATTGACACCGGTCAATTGGCCCAAGGAAACCATGATAACAGCGTAAGTAAGTGCTCTTCTATTTCTGGAGATCGTGAACAAGTCGACAGCACTCTGCCAAGCAGATTCCTGTTGTCTTCTCTCGTGCTCTTGGAAAGCAGCCTGTCTCATCTCCAAGAACTCGAGCTTGGACTTATCATCGTTGATGTCTCTCAATCTCTTCCACACATTGTAGGCCATTCCATATCTACCCTTGTGGACCAACCAACGTGGAGACTCCGGTAAGAAGAACAACCCGATGAACAACAAGGTGGAAAATACCAACGAGGAACCTACCATAAATCTCCAGCCCCCTTTGACGGAATAGAAAATGGCAGCCACGGCAAATCCTAAAACTTCTCCCAATGCAATGTTGAACTGGTACATCGACACAATGCTACCACGGACATTGGCAGGAACAGACTCAGAGATATAGATACCCACACATCCACCTTCAATTCCGACACCGACACCAAGAAGAAATCTACCAGCGTACAACAAGTGGTGCGATTGGGAGGCAGCACACAAAATACCGCCAATCGTGTACCAAATACAAGAGATAATCAACGAGGTTCTTCTACCCAAGTACTCGTTTAATGGCGTCATCATGATGGAGCCAGCACACGCTCCAAGAGGCATTAGGGAAGACACCAACGACATTTCTGAGGTGGTAACGTGCAAATCCTTCTTCATACCGATCTGGGCACCAGAAATGATCGACTGGTCTAAACCAGACAACAATCCAGCAGCAGCAGCAAACGCTCCCAAAAGGTACACCATGTTGTTTTTGTTCTTGAAGTTGACCTTATACTCGCAGAGCAAGAGTCTGTCGACAAAAGAGGGTTTCTCCTCGACCTGGGCAGCCAAAATCTCCAACTCTTCAAACTCCTTGTCAAAATTAAAATTCTGCCCGACAATGGAGGTGTCCACTTTGCTGTTGTCATACCTGATATCCTTGGACTCAAGGGACTCTATCTCCTTGTGCTTATCGAAGATGCTCATGATGTATGAAGAATCAAAAGTAAATTAGAAGTGATGGGAAATGGATGGGAAGTGACAAATTCAAGGGCCAACCAGTTGTATTTATGCGCGGTGTTAGCTGTCGAACGGGCTCCTGGTATTCCGCTCGGATAAACTGGAGATCGTGGTGCTAGAAACTTTTGCTAAACCTTGTAGGCAAGATTCTCGGAATTTCCTATACTACCTGCCGTAAGTGCGGAGTAATAGAGATGCATTTGGTGAATGGTCGTGACTTTTCACCTTGCATCATGCACCCCCACATCCAACCACATCCAACCTCAAACCCCCCATTTGCACCCAGACCTAATGTCACAATCTTTGCCAAGGGAATAGCAGCTACGAGACGTGCGTCTGAAGATTCATCTGCTGTATGTCAAATGAACAATAGGAATTACTTGGCTGGTTGCGGTGTCAACATTTTTCTCCCTTGCACGGCGTTCATACTTGGCCAGATGCGTTAGCCATGCACGTCGCCGGAAAAATTCCCCACAGTCTCGCAAATTTATTGTACCAGCGCTCCAACTCCACCCGGCGATCTAACTCCGCGCGATTTCAACAAGATACTCAACTTCATCAAATACAACCTGGTTAGGAGTCGTGTCAGAGTGTGGACTTCGGACACTTGAGGTACTGCAAAGAAAATCCTGGGCCGCAAATTCATAAGGCATTAAGAAACAGCTCTGTGAAAGAAGGAATATTTCTACAATGTTTCAGATTGAATCCTGATCCGGACGCGCCCCGTGTGTGGGGTTATGTGGAGTGGAATGGACATTTCTGTCCGTGGGGGAGCCATGTTGGGTTGCTCAATCACTAACATGATCAGAGTCAGAACTTCCCGTTTCATGGCGTTTTCCAGCCATGAAATTAGTCTCGAATTCAGACGCTAAATGTGCCTTGAGCCCCACCATGCTGTTTCCAAACAGTTTGTTACAGTATACGCATATCAATGGAGTATCCCGGAGAATCTTGTTGAGGTAAATGGGGTCCCGACTCAAATTAGTGCGGGGTCCAAGCATCATGCGAGAGAAGCCACCGTCGGATAAATCGCTTTCAGCGTCCGAGTCATCAGATCCCGAGTCAGGCGTAAGAAAATCCGTGTTTGAGCTTCCCGATCTGTGGGGGTCGAGGCGGTCAAAATCAACAAAAAATTGGGTAGTGAATGAATTGTAGTGTTTCTTATTCTTCATGCGGGGCAGGTGGAAGTCCTGGCTGATTACATGGATATGTAAGTTGGCCATTGATGGAATGGAGTGGACACCGGCACGGATAAACCTGTGGCGGTATGAATCTTTGGAACTTTTGTCGGAGGCCACGATTCCCTCCTCGACTAGCGAATCCACCATCAACAGCTTAGCTTTTTCAACGTATTGGGCATACTTTTCGTATACTTCCATGTCTTTAAATGCATCGAATGGATGCTTCTTCGAGACTTCATTATCTCGGGGAAGAATCAAATAATGACGCACAGATTTGGGATAGGCATCATTGATGATGACCACATCGTCATCGTAGAACAATACGCTAGCGTGGGACGGATTGTCAATGTATTTTTGAAGGGCAAATCTGAAGCTCATGAAGAGTGCCTGTACAGTGAAGGAAATGTGGAGAGTAGAGAATTTTGGTGAAGGTGGAAATGGGGGAGGTGGAAATGGAGGTGGAAATGGAGGTGGAAAGAGAAAGCGAGGAATTCGGATTTAAGAGCAGAGTGAATTGGCGGTCAGAGTTTTTGGTGCTAGTAAATTCTATTCTGGTAGATAAGTAGAGAACTCTACATGGCTATTGCTTCTATGATTTTATGGAATTATGAACAAGTAATGGTGGATCAGACCTCATCGAATAATTACAATATGGAGATCAATGCTTCTCGTCACTCTGAACTTCAGTCCGCTTCTCGTAACTCTCAACTTCAGTCAGCTTCTCCACCTTCAGCCCACATCTGAGCTCACAACTTTTGAGCATCCGTCTAAACTCCCACCTCTATACTCCGAAATCACCGAAATTACTCACACCTAAACCTTTCTCTTCTTGATTGACGCCGATGGCGCCTTCGCAGTAGTGGTACTAGCCGTAGTCCCCTCTTTCTCCTTCTTCTCCTCTTTCTCCTCCCCCGCCAAAGCCTCGTTACTCTGGAGCTTCGTGTGCTTGAGCTCGTTCACAAACCAAATCACCGAACCATACAACAACCCAGCAATCACAAAAAGGTTAATGAAGTGGATCGATCTGGTGTAGTAGATCAACGACAAAAGCGATAAAAGAAGGAGAATAAACGAGGCGTGCGTAGCCTTCAAGAGCGCAGGCGTAGTTCCTGGCGTGAAAATGGACTCCCAAAGCTCGACAATGAATGCCATGATGACTGACTTCTAGTGGAAAGATGGAAGATTCTATACTTCTAGTGGAGGACATCCGTACACCGGGACTCGAGGAAACGTTAGATATCTTGATAACTGACAATTCATACAGAGAATACCTATTCATTTTACTTCCTAAACGGGCTCTCCTTGCTTTCTCTGCCCATTCTATATTTTACTGAAAACATCTTCTCTTCTCTGTGAACTCTTGTGACATAATAATTGCGATTAGAATCACAACTTAGTCAAGGAGATCTGCTATCTCCGCCCAGATTGAAAAGCTTATCCTCTATATTTCTAAGATTATTTACTCCGATTTCCATTTTGGATCACCAAATCATATAAATCGTACTCTTTTACGTGATCAAAGTGTCCACTGGACCTTACTTTATGCAGTACGCATATTCAACTCTCGCCATCTTCACCAAAACCTGTTCCTTACACTCTCACATCCCCATGGTACCTCTAGAAGACCTGTTCATCTCCGACGAGGAGGTGGAATATTGGTATGTCGAATCTATTTATAGCATCCACCTCATCTACTAACTCCCAGCCCATTATGTGTGGAAGAAATGGATATCTCCGACAAGAACTTCAAGCCTTGTCCTTGTGGATATCAGATCTGTCAGTTTTGTTACAACAATATTAGACAGAACCCGGAACTTAACGGCCGGTGTCCCGGATGTAGACGTCTCTATGACGATGAAAGCGTCGAGTACAAGACGTTAACTCCCGAGGAATACAAGTTACAGCAATTCAAGAAAGAAAGACGAGAACGGGACAAGAAGCAGCGTGAAAAGGAGCGCAAGGAACTGGAAATCGCCAGCAAAAAGCACTTGGCAGGACTCCGTGTCGTGCAGAAGAATTTGGTTTACGTGACTGGGTTGAATCCGCCCTGTCCTCCCGAAGATTTGCACTCGGAGCTTAGATCAGACAAATACTTTGGCCAATACGGCAAAATCCTGAAGATTGTCATCAATCGCAAGACTCCAACGGGTCCTTCCCACCAGATGCAGAACTCCAACCAGGGAATCGTGGTGTACGTGACGTTTACTCGGAAGGAAGATGCACTTAGATGTATTAATGAGCTTGATGGATCTCTTTGTGATGGCCGCGTGCTTCGTGCTGCCCATGGAACCACAAAGTACTGTCTGTCATACTTGCGGGGCCATCCGTGCCCCAACCCAAATTGCATGTTTTTGCATGAACCGGGCGAAGAAGCTGATTCCTATACCCGCAAGGATTTGTCTACTCAGCAGGGTATTAAGATGGGCATGAGCGGGCTGCACGGTGGCAGCGGTGGCAGTGGCGTCAACTTGCACCAGACGCACTTTGGCGAACACGATGGATCCGACGACGAACGTCACTCTCATTCTTCTGCAGTTGCTGGTGCAGTTCCTTCGGTTGCTACCCCATTGTCTAATCATGCGGTTCCGGTGCTTCCAGCCACTGCCCACTGGGCCAAGAACGCGAACCTGGACTCGGCCAGCTCGTCGCCGGCAGTTTCCAATGTTCTGATGGCTGACGCTGCTGCATTTCCTACCTTGGGTGAGATGTTCAAGGACCAGAAACTTCAGAAGAAGGACGCAAAGAAGAAATCGAAATCCAACAAGGATGGCACGGTGTTGCCGGATGACATTGATATCGACGACGATCTGGCCCTTCAGATCGCCAGCGATGCTAGTGAACGGTTGAGAGAGTTGTCGGAGTCCAAGAGAGCGTTGAAGGTGTACTTTGACGATTTGAGAGACACTCCCCCAATCCCACTCTTCCACTTCGACCGCAACATTGGGCCATACTCAGGCACTTTGGATGAGGAGAAGGTTCTTGCAAGACAGGTTATTGAGCGGTTTTTGTTGCGGCCGATCAAGAAATATCACTTGGCATATCTGAACCACCCAATTAGCCAGCAGCAGCAGTACTTGACACAGCAGGCCAACTTGCAGCTGCTGCAGCAACAACAGCAACAACAGCAACTGGAGACGCCACTTATGGCGGCAAGATTGCAACAGATGCATTTGGATGACACTCAGAAACTGCACCAACTGCACCAGCAACAGGTGCTCTTAATGCAGCTTCAGCAGCAGGCACTCCAAGGTAATGCCCAAGGGAAAGTTCAGGATATCCCCCAGGGTAACGTTCAGGGCAATGTTCAAGATAGCGCCCCAGGAAACATTCAAGCACAAGGACAATTTGCTCACATCAACGCATTGAGAATGAGCCAAAGAGGAGGAGCAGCTACGCCTCCACCTCCGGGGTTATTTGGCAAGAATCAGGAGGCTCCACAGCAACCAAGCACGCTCTCAAATCAATCGTCTAGTTCGCAGTTGTTGACGCAATTGATGAGCGGAAAGTAGTTTGTACGATATAGAAAGCGGTTCAAGGTGATTGTAGAATAGAGGTGATAGAAAGTTAGCGGTAATTGAAACACAATGTGATTGAACATTCGTGGTGATTGCGGTACAGATGTAAAAATAGAATATATGCAAGGGAGATATTGTCGTAGTTGTCGCTACTGATTAGTCTTCGACTCGTATAATAGTACATACTTACAAGGCATTCTTGGTGACCTCCACCATTTCAGGGCTGAAGATGTCTAGTTCCATCATGTTCATAAGTTTGTTCTCCACTAAACTCTCCAGCACCTTGATTTTGAATCCACGGAGAAGTCTCAATTGGGTCATTTTCTTCAAGCCCGACCGGGCCACACGCAACGTGAGGTCAGGAGTATCAGCAGGAATATTGGCGAAGTATTCCACCGTGGAATAAACACACTTGCATTTCTCAAAATCCCAGAATTTTGTAATGACGGAAGGGCTAAATTTGGACTCGTAATACCAATCTGGCTTGCTCCAGCGTTCTATGTCAGTAAGCAACCTGTTGAATTGGCTGGGGCCATCCAGTGTCGAGGACTTTGGAGATGAGTATTTTGTAGTAGCATCTTCAGCAATGGTGGTATCTGGAGTGATACCGCCAGGTTTGGCAACGATACTAGAGGTTGTTGCAGCAGTGGCAGAGGTGGTATTGGCAATGTTGGTTGCTATAGCGGCAGTATTAGCGGCAGCACTGGTTTCAGAGTTGGGAGCAGGCACAATCGCAGTTGTTCCAGTGGTGATAGGATCAGGACTAGCATCGTCATCTAGAACAATGAGAGTACCAGGCGTAATGTCCGATTTCTCTGTACTGTTGGTAGTTCTTTTGACGGCTCCAATCCCATTATTCTCAGTAGTTTCACCATAGGCTGATGACGACCCAACCACATCCTTCCTTTGGAGATAAGCCTTTAAGGAAGGTGACATCTCTGTGAATGCAGACGGTACCATTTGGTTGGATCTCTGATATTGTAGCTGAGCATACCTCTGAATCTGTTGGCTTGGTACCTGAGAGCGTTGCTGATTTGGTAACTGAGGCTGTTGCTGGTTATGTTTCTCGGTCTGCTGCTGACTTTGTTCCCGAGACTGCTCGTTATTCTTTGCCTGTGCTCCCTCGGTATTCTTTGCCTTCTCGCCAACTTTCGACCGAATATCTGCCTGCTCACGAAGCGAATTAGCTACGCCAATCTCCACGTCTCGCCATTTCAGCCTTCTCTCTATCTCCATTACATCAATATCCTTCCCTGACCTCAGCTTGATGAAATGCTTGACCGCCATCATTCGATTTGGAATGCCTTTTGGAAGATGGCTATGGGCCTCAATAAGAGCACTCAACGTTTTTGGCGTCCATGACTGCTCCTCTTCGTCAACAGATATTGAGGTGCTTCTCGACTGGAAGTCTAACCCTGCGGGCCCCTGGATGGTGGGCTGACTGGTATTACTTGACAGCTTATTTCGGATAGCAACAACCTTTTTCCATTCTTCAACCAAGTCGCTGTAATTAGAAGGGGGTTCTCCACTTTTACCATACACTCTACGATGAAGCAAGAAGAGCAGAAAACGACCTCGCACCTCCCAATCCTCAAGAATTAACTTGGTCTTCCTAGCAAATTGCAAGCGCATATCGGCCCACGGCACAATCACATAGTTTTGGTTCTCAAAAAACTGGGAAGCCACCAGCTGGAACGCCTGGTTGTAGTACTGGTAATAGTCCATTGTTCTCGGTGAGTAGCCGTAGTGCAGCTCCAAAGTGGCCGCTGCTTGTGGAGAAATGTTGACTCCAAATTGATCTAGCAATGCTTTCTGAATTGCGCCAGTTCTTTGTGCGTTATTTATGACAGCTCGAAAGATGCAGAGATTATGTTCTCTAGTCCAGGTTCTGAATTCCTGGAATTCGAGGCCATCGGTAGTTTTCGTTCGCTTCATTTCAGAAACTGGAGACAACGAAGGACGCTTTGATGTGGAAGTAACTTCATTAGGTCTGGCTAAAGCAGGAACAGGCACTGGAAAGCTTAAACTTTGTGCAATCCCTGAACGATGAACACTTGGAATATTTGTAGCTTTTGAAACCTGAACATTTGGTTCGTTGACAGCCCTAGGAACTTGAGCATTTGCAACGCTGGTAGCCCTAGGAATTTGATGACTTTGGATACTAGTAGCCTGGGAAGACTGAGCAGGACCTGGGAATTGCGGAGGCTGAGGGAGTGGAGCACCCTGAAGTCGTTGGTAAGGTTGAGAAACTGACCTTAAATTAGCTTGAGAAGTGTTGTAATCAGAAAAAACATTCAGATGATTGCTAGTAGCTGACACCACCTTTTCGCTCTCAGCTACTTTGGGAGACTCTTGTTCCTTACTGCTTTCCATGGGCGTGATGGTTTTGGCTCTCGGTAGCGTAGTACCAAGGCCCAACGATACGATATCTTTCAATACCAATGTATCTACCGACAGCGAAATAATCAGAAACGCCACCTTCCCTCCCTCCTTGGCATTCTCCCTAAACTCACGTCGAAGGACCTTAAGTTCGGGAATCTCGTTGCACAATTCTGAAACGGGGATCTTGTCCTCTATTCGTGTTTGTAGAGACGAGAGATCATCGAGAAGATTGCGGTAGTCCAGGTCCCAGCGGGCCTTGGAAAGGTCATAATATGATTGCAATGCATAGTAGTAGTAGCACAATTGGTCCAACTCGTATAGATCCGTTAAGCTCTGGCGTAGATCTGGTTTCATATGTGTCTGGTGTACTTCCAGGTACTTTTTGAGAAGATCATCTCGAATACCAAGGAAACTGCGGATTTTTTTTTGAATGCCAGTACTCATGGTAGAATAATTGTTACAGAAGGATTTCAGAAGTTTCTGACTCAGTTTCTGGAATATTTGGACAGATTATTACTGAGCTGCAATTAAGACAAAGGGAGACCAAAGTCTTTGGGGCAAGTCTGTGCACAGGTCGGAGGAGAAAACAACAGACAAACAAAATGGTGCCTAATGCCAACGTACCAGTGGAACGGTCAATTGCTCTGCAAGTTCGGATGTAACAACCGTGGGTAGTGGTGGGGATCTTAATGATACCGCTGAATGGAAATGAACCTTTTTGGCGGGATGTGGCCAAGGAGAATTTGTAAAGAAACTGTTGATGCTCGCGCCAGAGTAACTTTTTTTTTTCCTCGCAGGGCCCAAGCTAGTGCGAAAGGGCGAACCCGCACCAATTTTTGGTGCCGTACTGCATACATTTGGTGCCGCTCCCCGTGCCAATTACGGGTACTTTGTTGGGAAACACTGGAGAAAAGCCATGATCACGGGGAAAAGAATGATGTTTCGCAGTAGGAATGGATTTATCGTCATCGATTATGGAGGGAAAATCAAAGCAGGTGGCAATCTGGCTACGTCGAGTCGGGATTTTTCGCACGAGTGCTGCCTTTTACCTTACGAATTTATCCACTCAGTGGACGCGCACTGGGCCCAATTAGGGTAACTTAACTTAGGAGGATTGGATTCCTATATTTTGTATGGACGATATTTGATGCTCCTCATTCTTAACTATGGCGCACCACCTTGGAATACACCAGTTCCGGGCATCATTTTCTAGGCCCAATGCCATGGAAAACTTTGCAACTTCTCCATCACCCACTCCCATTTTTAACTATGTACAACTTTTGTTTGACCTCTTCACTATTGAGTGACCTCTGCACTATTGATTGACCTCTGAACTATTGAGTGACCTCTGCACTATGGAGTGACCTCTGCGCATTTTCCACAGAGAATATCTTCCGATTCCGAAATGTATTTCCAGCACCTGGGGCACTTGCAAGATCTCGAATGAGTGATGGTGGCATTGACGCTACCTTCGTCCAATTGGACAGAGAATGTGCCTGATTGGGGTCCTGCCACCGGAGGAGGACCCAAAGTAACTCTAGAAACCAAGAAGTAGTCGTCCAAGAATTCCTTGTGTTTTTCAAGAAGCTCATTCAAGGACTCGGACTCTGTATCGAGGTAGACTTCTGCCTCCAATTTATTCTTGAAGAGCCCTTCGCCTCGAAGCGTCTCCAATGACTTGTAGAGGGAGTCTCTTATTTTCCAGATGGTGTCGAATTCACTTGCAATTTCTGTGTCCACCACCTCTTCTGGTAGAGTGAAGTAGCTCCACTTCATCTTGAACGGAGAATCTTCTCTGTGGTTGAATTTGGCGGCATATACATCCCACACTTCCTGGGTAAGCACCGGCTGAATTGGTGCCAAGATTCCAATATATACTCGAACGAGATAGTCCAACACTGTCTGGATACCTCTTCTTCTTGGGGAATTCTGTCCCGACGTATAGAGACAGTCTTTGGAAATATCGAAGTAGAGAGCACTGAGATCGCCACTCATATGTGCGTTCAATTCTCGGACAACCTTTGCGTAATTATGGCTCCTATAGGCCTCCACAGTCTTCTCTTGTAACGTATGCAATCTGGAGAGGAGCCACTTGTCCAAAGGATTCAATTGGCTCAAGGGAACAGCATCCTCAAAATCATGAAGGTTTCCCAACATGTATTTGAAGGTAACCCGGAGTTTCTTGACGTTTTCCATCACTCGAGTCAACACCTCGGGACTGACACTGACATCCAGGGTGTAATTAGACGAAGCGACCCACAATCTGAGGCCATCAGTGCCCAAAGCCGGAACAGCGGGCTTGCCGCCTCCTTCGATCACCTGCAGAGGTAAGATCACATTGCCCTTCGACTTGGACATCTTGTCCATCTTCTTGTCCAAAGTGAATCCGTGGGTGATGATCTTCTTGTACGGAGCAACAGGTTTAAAGTCTTTATTGACGCCCGAGGCAATAATCTTGTTGATCAACGACGACTGGAACCATCCCCTGTGCTGGTCACTGCCCTCCAAATACACATCTGCCAATGGGGTATCCGAGCTCATGAGCGAGGTCAAATTGTCACCAAGAGTTGACCACGAAGTTCCAGAGTCAAACCACACATCCATGGTGTCTTTTCCTTTGTAGTAGTGGCGTCCGTTTCTGTCTTCTGGAAGCCATCTAGAGATATCCTCCTCTTCCTCAAACCACTGGTCTGTTCCAAACTCCGCAAGTTTATTGACAACGTGCCGGATGGTGTCTAAGTCGTCTAGAGGCTCGTGAGTTTCCTTGCTGTAGACAATAGGCAATGGTACGCCCCATGTTCTTTGTCTAGAAATGCACCATTCACTTCTGTTGTTGACAAACAGCGTGAGTCTGTTTCTTCCAGCCTCAGGGATGAACTCAACTTGCTCCAACAGCTTGGTGGCCGCCTCCTTGATGTCCTCCACGTTGACAAACCATTGTGGAGTGGCTCGCTGTATCACCGGCGTTTTCGACCGCCAGTCGTAGGGGTACGAGTGGGTAAATTTTTTGTTGACGTGGAATAGCATCTTGTGGCTCTCCAAGATCTCCAAACACCGCAACATACTAGCCTTTCCGTTGGCGTATTTCCCTGCAAGCTCAAGGAATCCCAGTGGAAGATTATTTTCGATGTATAAGCCCCTTGCGTCCACGGAAGATACCCCATTCAACTTGTGTTTCTGGCCAACGAGGAAATCCTCCAAACCATGTCCCGGGGCATTGTGAACGAGCCCGGTACCGGCGGATGCGGTCACATGGTCGCCGTGCAACACTGGATAGGTCGTATTGTCTTGGAAACTTGGGTTTTCGTAGTGGAGTCCTTCCAACTCAGAGCCCTTGATCACTATATCTGTCTTTGAGTATGAAGAATCGAGCTTAATAATCTCGTCAGCACGTTCAACCCCTACAATCAATTTTTCTCCTGTTTCGACATTCTCCAAAACCATGTAGTCCAACTGCGAGTTCACGCAGATAGCCTTATTGGCTGGAATTGTCCATGGAGTAGATGTCCAGATGAGAAGATGGACATTTCCGCCCAAGCGGTCCAGCAACTCACTGTTGGTGAGCGGAAACTTCACGTAGATAGCAATTGATTTGTGGTTGGCGTTATACTCGAGCTCGGCTTCAGCCAAAGCTGTCTGGGTTTCACATCCCCACCAAACAGGCTTCAATTGGCGGGACAAAAGGCCGTTCTCAAACAATTTCAAGAAGATTTGAAGTTGTGCCGCCTCGTAGTCACTCGCCATCGTCACATATGGCGTGTCAAAGTCGGCCATAATGCCAAAATCAAGAAATTGTTGCCGTTGCTTGTCGATCATGAAACTGGCCAATTCTCGGCACAACTTCCGTGTTTCCGGCGCAGACAACCTTCCAGCATCTTGAATCGCCTTCATCTCAATTGGAAGTCCGTGGCAGTCCCATCCGGGGCGGTACGAGACCTTCAGATCGTTATGTAGAAGCTCGAATCGGTTGATAATGTCTTTCAAGATTTTGTTGAGCGAATGGCCCAAATGCAAGTCTCCATTGGCATATGGAGGTCCGTCATGAAGTACAAACTCTTTCTCGTAGTCTGGTCGTTTCTGCTGCCAGAGATAGAGACTCTTTCCGGATTTTTCAATCAAGTTTTTTCTTGCCTGGTCGGTTGGGATCTTGGGACTGAAGGCAGTTTTTGGAAGTAGCAAAGCTTTCAGATACAGAACCTTGGAATTTGCTGCCAATAATCGAGCCGACGCCGAAAGTTGACGAACTTGTCGCCGAAGCATGGTCAAATGAAAGTTTGGAAGTAGTTTCCAGATGTAGATCTTAGATGCTGGTGTATGGGTTTTTTGCACTCTTCTCCAGTGCTCGCCGAAGTATTTAACCTCACGGTTTATCATAATGAGATGATTCTAATACAGATCTACAACTTGTCTGGAGAAATTGAGAACGTTACTATCTCTATATATCTGAGAGTCTTCTAGTAAGAATTAGCTACTTGCCATGCTAGATCGATTAATTGATTCTGGAAAGACTCAAGGTACCTTGTACAGGATTACGAGTGACGAGAGAAGATTAGGTTCGAATAATTCCACTCAGTTAGGGGAAACCTTATAGTATCTTAAATAATACTTGGAGGATGGTCAAAACTGATAGAAGGTCCTAATTGTGTAGTTATCTAGAATAACATTTAGAAATGACTCGCTCACTTACATAACTGTATATTGAAATACCAATGACCATGGTGTCCCCACTCATTGTATTCGCATACGTGATAGCAACCTTCGTGAGCTTTACTAGAAATATTGGTCACCTATTCTCCACTTTATCTCCAATTTCTCCACACTTCTTCACCATTGTAAGCTCACCTTTCTCCACAAGGTCACTTCCACCTTTACTAATAGACTCTCATAACTCTGCATATCACACATTCGAAGAGTGTATATGCTCAACACCTATAGTGATATGCAGATCAATGAGCAGAGCACTATTAGTTAAAGTGTGATTAAAGCTCTATAATGTTGGAGATAGGCGATACATCTCCTATCAAACAAGTGTCAGTGTTATGACTGATAAAGGTTTGATTTCTATCTAAGGGTAGTATTATGATGCGGGGTATCCGTTTCATATGTGTTTCAGATTGGATACAATAGACTACTATATAACTAGGGTTTTATGCCAGTCCTCAACAACAGGAAGTATAAGAAAAGAAAACTAATAACTGATACATTAAGTTTACTTGAGAGACTAAAAGGCTTTCCCTACCTGAGAGATATTATACGTTACCAATCTTCTCTCATCACGCTGTAATCCTGTATAAGGAACCTAGAATCTTTAGAGTGCTGCAATCCTATATATGGAACCTATGGTCCTTACCATCGAACGATCAAAGTTATTGAAGCAGTCGGCTGTGGCTTGCTCTATTGTTGAATCTAACAGCTCGAATACAATCGGCGACAATAATGACAGATTCTTCGTGTACACCAAACAATCTCGCTGGGTTCAGTCATAGACCCGTAGAGTTACTCTGGAATAGTGGATCACCCGCACACTTTGTGAATGACAAAACACTCTTGTGCGATTACAGAAGTGAGTTGGATAGGACTAGCTTCTTTAGCGGTCATATCGACATTCCTCTTGAAGTCTTAGGCGTTGGTTTCCTTATTGTGAAGTTAAGGAATGGAATGGTGTTTAAGTTGACAGATGTGAAATACACCAAAGGATTAGCCTATAATATGATCTCACAAGTTGCTGCTATGAAGGAAGGTTTCGACCTTTTTCTGCATTCGTTGAAACTTTATACGGATGATAAACTTACAGATTGTGTCAGCCGTTTGACGGAGGATAAACTAACCGTCCTAGATAGTATAGTGCTTACTCCTAACTATTTTCCTATTAGCAATATCACTTTTGCTAATAGAGATGGAGCTTATTTGGTTCATTGCCGACTTGGCCATCCTACGGTGAAACATCAACGTATGTTGGTGAAGGCTTACCCTGAAGCGACAATTTCCGCGCCCATGAATCTAAGTTGTACAGCATGTGCTCAAGCAAATAATTTAGAGATGACTCCGAGGTGCATGTCAGTGGACGTTATTGATACCCGACCGCTTGAGCGTATACTCGCTAATGTGAATTTTACGAGCGTGGAGTCTATTACTGGGGCTCGGATGTGGCTAGCGATCGTTGATCGTTATTCAGAATATGTGGAAGTATTTACCTTGAAAAGCATTCCTAAAGCGCTGGGAAAAGTGGTTGCCTTCATTCGACAGGCAGAACAATCTTGCCGGGAAAACCCAAGTGTAATTTTGTTCGAGCTGAACATGGCGGCGAATTCATGGGTGCATTGGAAAGATACTGCGAAAGAAGTGGTATTGTGTATCAGCGTCACTTGCGTTATGCTTCCAACCAGGATGGTCCTGTTGAAATGGTACTTCACGCATTGGAGAAAGTTGCTGTTGCATTGCTGGAACATGCAGCGTTACCCGAAGTTTTATGGCCCTACGCTCTTCAAAGGGCGGCTATGTATCATAATTTCAGTGTTTCGGCTGCTACATTGAGAGTACCCGTCGAGGAGTTCATTGGACAGAAGGTTGAATTTCCTACTTTTAGAGTATTTGGGTGTACTATTGTCGCCACAATTCCTAAAATGTATCGGGATGATACTTCCAGTCCTGGCGTGGAAGGAGCATATTTGGGTCCTTCCCTTTCGAATAAGGGTTGTCTTATGTTTGAGAAGAACACTGGAAAGATCTACGAAGTAGATCTAGTTAAGTTCTTTGAGGAACGTATGTTCTTTAAGGAGAATCCTTGGTATCCCTCTGAAATACCGACAAGAAAGCATGAATCCGAATACAGTGCCCTTGAACCGCTGTTTAAAGCAATTGTCCAACGAGAAAACCTTCTTAGGAGTACAGCCAACCATACTATTTTAAGGCCGAACGTGGTACCTCGCTCGTTTGATTATAGGAAGTTATTTACAGTTTATGATCCTGATCTGAACCCGGACGAAGAGGCAAATTCAGATTATGATTTGGAACCGGAAGAAGAGGCCACTACAGATTATTATCTGGAACTGGAAGAAGAGACCACCGCAGATGAAGCGAGGGCCAAGAGACATTGCCCTAATAATCGGAACACTGTGGTTAAAGAATCTACTGCTTCAAGTGCGAGTCAACAAAATGACGAGTTTAAGTCTACAGAATCAGCAGGTCCAAGAATTTGGAGTGTGAAATCTATGCTTCGAAAAGTTGTGGAGAATAGATATGGCATATTTGCTGGTGGGAAAGCAGACGATCAGGTACATGAAGACATGGATAATGGGACAGAAAGTAATGGTGGAAATCCTAGAAGCATTGATCAGGTTGTCAGTGAAATTAATAGGATCAGAACAGGAGATTCGGAACTACTGATTACTAATTTGATTAGTCATGATATTGACCCTCCGGTGAGCTTTCGTGAACTTATGGATCTGGAGGAGAGTGAGCTTTGGCGTGAAGTTTGCTATTCTGAGATACGCTCTCACAAAGAATATGGGACGTTTGAATTGTGCGAGTTGCCACAAGGGAAAAAGACACTAGAGAGTCGTTGGGTGTTTGGCAATATGTACAAGGCCAGACTCGTTATTGCCGATAAAATGGAAACCTTCACACCAGTCTTAGGACATGAAGGTGTGAAATTGTTATTGTGTATTGGAGCATACCTTAAGTCTAGGGTGCATCAGATGGACGCGACGAGAGCCTTCCTTAATGAGGAATTGGATGAAGAGATATATGTGAAACAACCGGAAGGATTTGTTAATAAGTCGAAGCCGAATCATGTATTGCGCTTGAAGAAGCCTATGTGTGGCTTGAATCAAACGCCTCGTGCTCGGAACATGAAGTTCAATGAGACGATGTTGTCAATGGGTATGACGAGGTGTCCTTCAGAATCTTGTATCTATTCTAGAAGTTCTGGAAAAGATGTAACGATACTTGGATTCTACCTTGATGACATCTTAATTGTTGGTTCCGATGAGCAGAAAATTATTGAGCTCAAACAGAATATCCAAATGAAGTTTAAAGTCAAAGATTTAGGGCCTGCTCAAAAGTATCTTGGGATGGGTATTGACCAATCTGAGTTAGACATTGTGCTCCGCATAAATGACTACTGGAAGAAGGTCTTGGGAACAAGACATTCGTGAATTCAGAGGGAGGTATTTTCATTTTACTGAAGAAGGCTCGAATGTCGATGATGATCAAGATGAAGAGGAAACAGATGAAACTCTACCGAGTAGGGAAGCGTATGTTCACTGCGAACGCAGTGAGACCTGACCTGTGTGTCACAACTTGCTTGATTCAGAATCCTGAGGCTAAGCATATGAGTAATGCTAACCAAGTCTAACTCTATATGGAGAATCATCTGAATATTGGTTTCACTATGCCGAAGGGAAAAGAGATTTAGAAGTTATTGGCTATTCTGATTCGGACTAGGCTGGACCTTTCGCGACTTAAATATCCATTTCTGGTATTGCTTTCCTGGCAAATAATGTCAAGACTGAATATAACGCTGTTCTTAACCGAAAAGGGCTACACTATGTGTCCTCATACTCAATCAGGTAATTATATTTTCCAGGAGGAAGATTAATCGTCCCCATTCGTCGAAGTAACGTTGCCAGAGACTAAGTGGTTAAGTGCTTTAGCTGCAATGTGACCACTTTTTCTATGACTGTGCTTTTCTATATTGTTCCTGTATGAGGATGTCTTCACCAATTCAGTTTATGATTTATATCTACTCACATTAACACAATCATCTTTTCGTTAGATACATAAGAAACTCAATGTAGTGAGATACCGACAAATAAATAATATAGACAGGATAACGAGCACCGGTGGCCGTTAGGGAGTCTGGTATAAATAGACGTCTCACGCTTATTTCTTACCAATGGACTTGACCAATTCAATGTACTTCTCGGTAGAGAAGGACTTTGGTCTCTCGATGGACATACCGAGACCACGGTCGAGAATCAACTGTGGCAAGACACCGAAGGCTCTGGCAACACCGAACAACACGGTGTAGAAGGACTGTTCAGTCAAACCGTAGTACTGCAACAAAACACCAGAGTGAGAGTCCACATTTGGCCATGGGTTCTTGGTCTTACCGTGCTTGGTCAACACACCTGGAGCAACCTCGTAGATGTTGGACACCAAGGTGAACAACTCGTAGTTTGGCATGTGCTTCAAGGCGAACTCTCTCTGGGCAGTGTAACGAGGGTCAGTCTTTCTCAACACAGCGTGACCGTAACCTGGCACAACTCTACCAGCCTTAAGGGTGTCCCACAAGTACTTCTCGATGGCCTCCTTGGAGAAGTCACCGTTCAAGTCCTCCTTCAACTTGAACAACCACTCCAACACCTCCTGGTTGGCTCTACCGTGCAATGGACCAGCCAAACCGTTCAAACCGGCGGCAAGAGACAAGAATGGAGACGACAATGCGGATCCAACCAAGTGGGTGGTGTGGGCAGAAACGTTACCACCCTCGTGGTCGGAGTGGATGGTCAAGTACAATCTCATCAACTCGACAAACTCCTTGTTCTGGCCGAAACCGAGCAAAGTGGACAAGTTAGCAGAGTAGTCCAAGTCTTGAGAAACGGCGCCGGCCAACTTACCGTCGTGGAAAACGTTTCTGTAGATTCTAGCAGCGATGTTTGGCAACTTAGCCAACAATTCGATGGAGTCCTCGTAAGTGTACTTCCAGTACTCAGACTTTGGAACACCCTTGGCGTAAGCCTTAGCGAACTGGGACTCAGACTCCAAAGCGTTCACGGCAATGGAGAACTGAGCCATTGGGTGCAAGTTGGTTGGACAACGGTCAATCAACTCCTCAACGTGCTTTGGCAAAGCAGCTCTAGCAGCCAATTCCTCAGACAAACCCTTGGTCTGAGCTTGGGTTGGGACCTCGCCGGTCAACAACAACCAGAGCAAAGCTTCTGGCAATGGCTCAGCACCGTCAGCGGCGTGGGGCAACTCCTTCTGAATTTCTGGAATGGTTCTGCCTCTGAAACGGATACCCTCAATTGGGTCCAAAACGGAACCTTCCCAGACCAAACCCTTGATACCTCTCATACCTCCGTAGGCCTGTTCCAAAAGAACTTCGCCAATAACCTAATATTGTTAGTAGTGCACGGTGAAACTCGGACGATGATTTGTCGAGGACAGAAATCCAACGACCATAATTTCCGACTTGTGACATCTTTCTGTCACCGACGCTCCAATTTACACTAATAGTCTCTACTGAGTGGCTATATGAGAGCCCAATTGATCACCGGAAATCACAATCACTGCAATGGAAATCAATTTTTGCGTCGAGAAAAAGCGATACATACGGTCTTACCATATTCTTTCTTTAATTGCTTGACTTCTTCAGCCTTCTCTGGCAAGATCTCGGCCAAACGAGCCTTCAAGGTCTGGGGGTGTTAGTTAAGGACAAATGGGATCAGAAAAAGATCATCAACATACTGGCTCAGTAGCGTAGGTTCTGACACCCAAAGCTCTCTTCAAAGCGGAACGCTGGAAAGAACGAACAGCAGACATTATGATTGTGGTTTTGAAAAAAAAAAATCTGGAAAAGCGAAAAAAATCACCGGCAAACGCACTTTTTATAGTCGGTAGGTGGATGAATCGGCACGAATAGAGTGAGCAGCGGATTACGTAAAAACACTGGCTTCTCGCAGAAATTCACCCTCGGAATGTATATCTGCCAATCAGGGTGCGCCAATGGAAGCCCCGAAATTGTTCCTCGGACATGCGCACCCGCAGGTAAATTCTCTGGAGAAAGGGCCTAGAGGCTCCCAGCCACGGAACTCTGAGAGAAGTGAAGATCAAACTTGCTGCAGATGCTGGACCGGCAAAAAAACAACCATGGCCCACCTAAAAAAACGCTTGCCCGGCCGCCATCTCTGCCTCTTGCGAGGTTTTCACCTCCCCGGATTCCATTCCACGGACTTTGATGTCCTACAGGAACACCCTCGGTAGTGCGCACTATTGACCCCAGATTTCGGAGTTGGCGAATGAGAGCGCCCCACGACGTCAGTCCAGTGCCTCTACCAAAAGGCATCATCACCCAATTCACAAGCCCACGCTGGTTATCCCATTATCGAAGTTTCCGATACTCGGTGGCTTGCTTCCACCGGAATGATCTGGCTCGTTCGATAGTTGTAATCTTATCGGTTCTATTCTTTCGAGGTGCTGATTTCCATGCTCTTTTACTGACTTTGGGCCACCTCTCGGTATCGAATCCGGGTAATGAAAAACACCACTCTCTCATGCCGGTCAGTGAATTTCTTGTCCGTTCCACTCCGAGTCGGTTATCGGCATGTTTGTGGTGTGGGGGTGGAATCCTTCGGTGCTGTGGGGCCGGGGGAGGTAAGGATTTGGCGTTTTGAGATGTATGGGTTTTGATGCAAGAGACGGTGGTTATCGGCGCCGGAAGAACGGCACCTTAGAATTTCTGTTAGCCCAGGGCTTTGGATTGGTGGCGAATACAAGAAGAGGTTGGCAAGTTGTAGAAGTCGACATTGTAAAGTTGGAGGATTCTTTTCGAACTTTTGTGGATATGCGTTAACATTCCGCCTAATACCGCAATAGAATCACATTCCTCGAATTGCTTGGTAGCAAAACCTACCATTTCCATCACAGGCGGGTAACGTCGTGCAGGGCCCAAACATTTGTTACCACTTCATCACCTCTGCGCGTCCACTGAACTTTCTTTTCTCTGTGGGACTTTTATCTCCATTTATATGCCGTATCCAGATATACGTGGTAAACGAATCCCACAGAGTAATGCGGTCGCAAGACCTGGAAGTCTGCAGAGGTGGTGCCATAGAAAAGTGTGGTACTACCTTTGATGGCGTCTGACATCCGTTTTCTCTCCTATTACCTTTAGAACTTGAAGAATGATATTTGAAACATTCTTCACATTTCAAGCAATTTGTAGATGGATTCTGCTGCACTGGCATTCATAGGCTTGTTGATGGCTGGGCACCTTGTCCTGAAATCACATCTGCGGCACTTCGTGAGGTCGTCTGTTTCTTTCGGAGGGCGCTGCCCACTCCAGAACTGGCTGGCTCTTTGCATACATTTTTCCACTAACTCCAGATCGAAGGGGTAATGCCTGTACCCAAAAACCTTGCGGGTTTTGAAGTTGTGGTATTCGATGCAAACGGATGCTGGCTCAAAGCTATGAAGAATGTTGTATGCCTGGGCTGTTCTGGCTGCGAAATATCGAAGCGTTGGGGGATACTTCCATGGCCGGAACAAGTCCAGGATGTCGGTTTCCATGATTTCTTTGGAATCGCTGTAGAAATATTCTAACATCTCGCGGAACCGGGCCTCTGTAATAAAGTTATCAATTGAGAACGGTTTCTCCCCGTCTACAACTTCCAATGTATTAGCACATGCTTTCTGGTACTCATCGAACTCATCATACCCAATGGGTTCGCCTCTTGCCAACCTCTTCATGTCCAGCACCAACACCGGGAACTGCAGAATTATGACGTAGACCGCAAATGCAGCACCCAACGGCTCGTCCACATCCACTCCACGCCGTCTAGCATTTTCGAGATGGCTGGCATAGGCGAACTCCGAACTTTGAGAAAGGTTAGCAAGGAACTCTGCATAATAAAGGCATTGATCACGGGCTCCCTCCATGATCAGGTCACTGCGAGGAAACTCGTTGTTGGCACGAGTTTTCACGTCTCGAATGTGGACGTAGTGGTCGTTGCTGAGGATGGTGGCCTCTTCTTTGGCCCGGGGTATCTCTTCTGTCAAGTCCTTCACCGTCAACTTATCCAATCGCAACCCTTGTAGCTGCAGTCGAAGATCGTCGATGAAAAAGCTTTGCAGATCGCTCCTCCCAGAGTATAATCTGGTATATGGAGATGTATGGTTCGACTCGTCAATCTTGACAATGTCAGCTACTCCATTTACGAGCACCGCCGCGGGAAGCTCTTCGGGTGTAGTGGCCAACTTTTGTGTGTGAAAGTTGATGAATCCATGAACGTAAACTTCTCGAGAGAAATGATCCTTGGTTGCAGAAAGAAGCCGTACCACAACGTGCTCTATCCAATGTACACCCAAATACAGACCCATTTTGTTCCTCATAAGGTTTGCTTGCTCCTCCTCCGAGAAACGCGTCATCTCCTCATCTATAAGGCTCTGAAGGAGTTCCTTATTTATTTGTGCATGCGTCTGGTCTTCCAAATGCTGATGATAATCCGATCCCGCCTGCAACCTGCCAGAGTGAGTTTTGGGCAGCCCAGCATATATATTAAAGTAGGTCTCAAGCTCGCACCAAGAGTTGGTTAAGAGCTTCGACACAGAAAGCCGTGGCAGAGTCAAGTACGAATTGTCTTCGTTGACGGTAGAATGGTAAGTAAACGGCAGCGGAAGCGAGAAAGCTTCCGGTATAACTAAAAGCGAATCAGGCAGTTTCTTGAATGCCGCAAGCACTAATTCCTCCTTAGGAGTAGGCGGACTCCGCTTGTTTGTGTCACATGGCCCAAGCAGTTTCACTAGTTCCCAAGTTGTTGAGCGATCTGAGCGGGTAGCTGATACCGGCAGCTTTTGGACAGCAGATAGCGGCACCTTGAAAGTTAAATCACGTAATTTTTGTTGATTGCCACGCGTGATTCGTGGCAAATCGGGTAAAAGTTTTGATGGCGGCAGTTTAATTGAAGATGTAGGGGACAAATCTGAAGCCGGTTGTATCCATTGACGTAGGATAAACGACTATTCAGATAAAAGGGTGAGGAAAATTACGATGGGGCGTCTTGCGCTATTTATACTTCTTTTTCTCCCAGCAAGAATGTGAGATAAGACTAGATTGTGATGCGAGTAGATGCCAGTGGATGCAATATGGTGATGTTTGATTATATGCAGTCGAAACTATTGGGTGATGGGAACAGATTGATGGGAAATACAAGGAAAATCGTGGAATTTGTATTGATTCTGAGAATCTATGCTTGAAAAAATTATGCCTATTATCTCTCGTTCTATTCTTTGCTGTTATGGTATTTTTCAGCCTCGATTTCCGTTTTGAGAATATCCTCACCTTCTACGAATATTATGCAAAATGGGAAACATTAGGTGCCCTTCAGTATTCATGACTACAGTTCTAACCTACAATTTCCTCTCACCATTATACCTACATGGTGACCAACTATCATCCGACATTTGATTATAATCAACTGTCTAGAGACATTTAAAAATGCACTATACTACTACTAACAACCTCTTTAACAAGTCTATAATTAAACTAAAATGGAGTCTAGTGTCAAACTAATACTAAACCGAATGTATCTGATATATTCGTCTATAGGTTAATGGATGCCTCGCTTTAGCTTCAAGCTGTCTCTCTTCTTCTCGCTCAAGCTAAACTGGCCCGGCAAATTGATCTTGTTGTTGCCGTTTGCCATAGGCACATCTTTTCCAGGACTTTCCGGAATCAAAGGTCCACTTCTCAATCCAGTTAAGCCCGGCAGAACATTTCCTAGACTGGAAGGTCCGAAAAAGCCCCCATCTTCAGTAGGTATCGTTGCCGAAACAAAAGGAGAGTTCAAAGTGTCTCCAAATGCCGCGCCATTTTGCATGGATAGAGCAAAGCTGGATGCATCCGTGTTGATGGTAAGCGGTTTTGGGAACAGGCCGCCCACATTGCCTCGGCTTGAAGAACGTGAGCGCATTAGCATATGATTGAACTCTTCGTAATCTGAGGCGGCCTGCGCGTTGAAGGAATTGGCGTCACGGTTCGCTCCTGCCGACGATGGAGTGCTCCCAAGCAGAATCGAGCTCTTGCCCGAAGAGGGAGGAGTCTGATAGTCAAGCATCATCGAGTTGAAGCCTGTGGCGGGAATGCTCTGGTTCCAATTGCCTCCAGCCAGGGTTAGGTTAGCCAGCAGGGCACCCAGGCGAATGAAGGCCTGGGGGACGTAATCGTTCATCAGCTGGAGAGATTCACTGGAAGCACCAAATTCCGGATTCATACCCAACCCGTTGGAGCGAATGTTCTGCACGTTGCCCACATGTAACCAGTTGGTTCCCGAGTACGAATTGTTTCTCGTGAGCGATTGTTTGCGCAAGTTGAGGGACGACAGACGCAGACGCGAGTTATTGAGGGCAACCATCTGAGCCGCCTGCGCCAGCTGCTGGTTGTAGTTGGACACGTTTTGTTCGTTCAACAGCAAGTTGGAGATGGACAGCTGGCGCATCCCCAGACCATTGTATACGGAATTAGTCGCATTAGCATTGAATGAGCCCATGGAGCCCATGGAGCCCATGGAGCCGATCGAGCCGATCGAGCCGATTGAACTGCTTGCACCATGAGAAGCGCCAAATGACCCGTTAGGTGGCTGGGAACCAGAACTCACACCTGGTCCAGAAGGCACCGGGACCTGGACCGAGGTAATCTGGGGAAGCGGCACGCTGGAAGGTCTTTGCACCGAACACAAGTCGATCAAACGTTTACGGATCAACTGCAAGAAGATCGGCTGATAGGCGTGGTTCTTCAAGTGGTCGTGGCTCAACAAACTGTGAGTATCGTACATGGCGGAAGCATCAGACGCGGTATTCTTGATGAGATTGTGGAAGGTCTCGTTTGCTACGCGCGACGCCAATCCGGAAGGAGGCACCGTGCCCAGAAACGGGGTGGTGGTCGGAAGCGACACAATGTGCGAGTAAATGTTCATCACCAAAGTATCGAATAACGGCGTGAACGACACCGAGTAGTTGCGCATTGCTTTTGTATTTGGCTCGTCCACGTCGGTCAAAATGTCGTCGCTCTCGTTGTACAGTGGGTTGCTGTAGAGGGTTGGAGGAGGCGGTTGCGGGAAATACGACATTTGATTGGGAGGATCCATCGGGGTGCGGAGAGTCTGGTCAATTGGGGTGAACGGCGCGTCGGCGGCAACGAACGACTTGTTCACCTTGAGGGAAAGCGTCTTTTTGTTAAGCATTTGAACGATGAGCGGTGCAACACGATTGGGGATAAGTCAGGTGGTGGAGATGCGCTGACTTGTAGTTGAGATGATGGCGAGACTCGTTGTTAATGATGATGAGACTCGCAGGTAACAATACGGAGAAACTCGTTGTTAAAGTTGGTGAGTGGTGGAAATCGTCAATGACGTCGTTATAGTGGAATCTCGATGTTAGCAAGGTGGGCTGGGTAGCAGAATGGCGGGGCGGAAACTGTAGAAGCAATATGGCGAAGCAGTACAAGAAAGAGGGCGAACTCGCACAAAATTGGGGGAAAACCGCACTGAGATTAACTGGATGTGGCAGCACGTCGCGGACGAGAAAGAGTCGGTTTAAATAAAATGGCCCTGGACCGGACCGCCAGGAAGGGGTGACGCGCGCACTAATTAATCCCAAAGGAGCCGTTTCTGGTGCAGGGCGGTGTTATGGGCCACCAGGTGGGGGGCAACTGGGAGAGGAGGCAGGATTGGGCCAGAGGAGGCACGACCATCAGTGCCAGAAAAGGCTAAACGCGGGGCGGTCCCGTGTGAGCATTGACCAGGACAATGCATGGGCCCGCTAGTGGATGTAGTAGATGTGGATGCTGGATTGCAAGTGTTATGTATGTGTCAGAGTGAGTGGGCACCGGACGCGGGCCGTCGTCGGCTGCGAATTGCGAGAATTGGGTTTTATCGATAGCCCTTCTCGCATTAACTTTCGTCCTTGCCATATTCTACCCCACTGTCCCAGTTGTGTCCACTGCCAGTGGGTCGTACCATTGCCCGAACGTTGTGGCCAATTCCAGCCGATTCTAGCCCAATGCAGCCCATTCTGTCCCTGATATTGCCTGCCTCTGCCCCACTATTTTTTCTCCACTCCACCTTTGGCCAACTCCACATTTTCCCAACAGATGGTTCTGCCAACTGCCAATTCTATCCAAGGGTAGCCAGCTCCAATTCTCTAAGAAATTCTTCACCAGAATTCCTAACCGGAGTTTCTAACTTAAATCATGCTCAACTCCAACTCTTCCTTCTTGGTTCTCTTGGTCTCTGCTAAATTTTGGTTATCTCTCTATCATTCCGCCGAGATTCATTGTTCCCTACGGAATTAGCCAAATTAAACACGCGAGGTTACCTCAACATTGATTGTTCCCACCAGGGCACTGCACCCGATGTTCCTGGCGCTTGGCCCAGCCCAGATATAGGAGTGCTCACCACATTTCCGTTCTGGGGCATCTGTCTATTATTTAGGCTTCACTGAAGGTATCCAATGCTAAAAAATCCACTGAGGTGTCAGGATTCGCTGCAGATCTCGGGCGATCCCTCGACTGATGGCTTTTGTTTCCCATGATCCCTCTGGATTGATCCTATAATGTGACGTGCGAAGATCCGAAGTCACCTTGAGGAGAATGTAACGGCCAAAAGTCTATCTCGCATATGGCCAGACTCCATTTCGAACTCGCAAGAACATTCTATTTTTTCTAATGCCGGGGGAAGGGATTTTTCCACTTTCGTTCTCCGTCTCATCTTGCTGCAATTCTGGTTCCGATATAAGTCGATGCTCCCTGCATCTTCATCGTATGGGAGCCGTAGCGAGCAGATAGCCTCAAGTTTGGGCTCAAGTCAAAAAGGAGGCTAGTTGCGTGCGGCGCATGGGCTTATTGCGCGGCGCAAGCCTCTCCCCTCCACCGGAATCTCGTTTTTCATCTTATCGCTGACGACCTCAATGCCTATTGGTGGAAACTCGAATCCATGACGAAAAGAGAGACAAAATTTGAAAATGCCGATATGTTTCCTACAAAAGCACCCCTCTTCTTTATTCAATTTTACCTAATTGGGCTTATTCAACGCGAAGAGTAATCTGTCATCGCTCTAGTTCAGCCAAGTCGCACCCTCTATCGCAATCATAATTATATGGTAACAATTCATTGTTGTCTTCTGATAGCTCTTGCAAAATCCAGCTCTTATCCACTTGTCTTGAATCTGGTTGTCTTGCAGTTCATGTCATTTCCTCTCTTGCATTTTCTATCTGCGATAGTCCAGTTTTCGCAGCCTCCCTTTGCAACTTTGTGCACAAGCTCAATTTCGATTCTTCTCCTTGCCATTAACGGATTGGAATTGCCCGTTTCCCTCATCACCTATTCTATCTTCATGGACGTACAATCTCTCTACAACTCCAAAAACTTCCACCAATTGATTCTATTCGCGTCATATTGCTCTACTCCCACGAAAAAGCTCCTTCTCTACCTCTCCCTCGCAGCCATCGGCCGAACCTGCCAGGCACTTACCGCATTATGTTTGGAGGCAGAGTCTGTTTCCGATCCTGGCATCAAAATGGCATATCTACTTGCGATTCAGTGGATGTCCCATTCAAATACGATGTTGAGTGAGAACATCTCCTCAGAAATCCTTTCGACGAGGGCAATTTGGGAATCGTGCGAAGGTAATGAGTTGGAAACAGAATATTCCCAAAGTCCCCTTCATTGTACACCCTATTCAACAATTCCGTTCCCTGAAATCTCCAAGCCTACTACCCCACATCTGCAGATTGATCTCTTCAGGAAGGCTGGCGCATTTATTTCGCCATTATCGTATGCGAAAGCCATTGAGGATGACTTCAAAGTGTCAAGAAGACTTGACGCGTTCGCGAAAATTGACAAAGAGTGTCGCGAAAGCTGGAGGACTCTAGTGGAATTGGTCTCGCAATTTGGCCCATTACTGGCCCTGCGTGAGGCACTAAAAAGCTCTAAGATTCTCGCAAAGTTAGTGCATTTATGCGAAATGATGGGGGTAGACTCCGGTGGTTTGGATCCGGAAGAAACTGGGGGAAGGGCCGAGAGTCAACAAAATGCAGAGATTCCAACCAATTCTAATCCATACACAACACCAGAAAATCTCGATGGATTCTCTGAGGACTCTTACAGCTTGAATTTTCCGCTCGAAAGTGGCGGCGGCTCCGCGTTTGCCTCGCCCGAGTATATCTCACTTACTGCAGAAATCCTCACTGCCATGTCCCAACTCCATACCCTCGCCGCGGCCTTCTTCGCACTTGGCAATCCTGGCGCATTCCACTTCGCTCTCGATGCTTGTAGACAAATTGACTCCATGCGAATCAATCACCCTCTCAATGTCATTGGGGTTACTCAATTTGAATCGCTCACCTTGGCGATTATCGCTGCGTTGTGTGCAACGAACAAGGTGTCTGTAGATGACCTTAATGACTTGCTTTACTTCTTGGTGGCTCCGCTATGCGATAGAACTGAAGTGGCTCAGGAAGAGAAAATTGGCGGGAACAATCTTCATGCCGAGCGCACTAAATCTCTTCAACAGAATGTCATTTCGTCAAAGCTAGCCGGGACATACGTCCATGGTCAACATGAAAATGGACGGTGTTGTAGGAGCTACGGAGGGGATAATTCAGAGAGCTTCGACGACACAGAAAGCATCCAAAGCGCTCGTAGTGACCGTTCCACGGCGAATGATCCGAAATTTAATGCCACTGCCAGTCGTACAAAAATCGAATCAAACTGTTTTCTGTCCCTGATTGATTCAGGCGAACATGGGTATGCACTGAGCCATTACTGGCTCAAAATAGGAACCGCACCTCCCTCATGTTCCTACTTTTCCATGTCTCCCTCTCTCGCCGTTCTCCTACCATCAGCCTCCCTACGGAGGAGCCAGTATTTTTCAGCATGCGGAAATATCTACTGGCTACTTTTTCTCCACTGTTCGAACCCCTTAATTCTGGCCCACAAAGTAATTATTTCCAGCCATTCAACATCACATTTGATTGAGGCTGCACGCAAGTTTATTCTCAGTGCCGCCGGCCATCCTCTCGATGATCCCAATCTCTACAAAAAATATGACCCCGTGCTTTGGTGTCTTCTCCTCTGTGGTGGAATTGACTTGGAAGTCATTTGGGTATTCCTCGCAATCCGCAGCCATTTCGTGCGGCTATCGTGGTTTACGTTGGGCGATCCCCCACCAGTAGAAGAATGCCACCCAAAGTGGCCCTGTTATGCCAATGGCGCGGTGGTACTTGATTCTTTCATGTCTTTCTGTCTCGGGACTTATGGTCACCGCAGCCACCAAAAAAAAAAACCATACCGTGTGGAAAGATTTGGCGCAGTATCAGAACATTTAGCTAGACTGAGAGTTCTGACAACTTTTCCTTCAGACGTCGCAGCCTCTGGAAGCATTGGAGTCAAGGGTCCACCTGAGTTGAGTGGTGAGGAGAAATTACAGGAATTAAACGAGTGGTACGAAAGCAGGGTTGAGCTGAGTGACGCGCAATCGGAGAGCGCGAGGCACGAAGTTGGGGAGAAAAAGGTGAAGTTTTCTGCCAAGAATGGTAAAGTCGGGTCACCTGCTACTGGGGTGGCTAATAATCCCTCCTTCGAAAGGGCCAACACCAATAGCCCGAACAATGCCCATTCTCCACTTCATGTGCTGCCCACAATTATCCATAACGGCGATATTGTTCTTGTGGCCGATGACTACTACCCCGAATGCACGGAATTTACTCGACATGGATGCTCTATCGTTCCGGTGGTGTGCGGCACTAATATTGAGAATCATTCATACGGCCACTGCAACTTGATTCTCCAGCACCAGCTCGTGCAACTTTGGTTAGAAGCACATACGGAAACACATGGCCTGCTTCCGCCAGCTCTTTTAAAACGCGTTGAAACATTCATGGGATGAACCTAAATTAGGCGACCACTACGCCGCCATGAGAGTGGAGATCTCTACTCTTTGTCTTTACCTTTCTGCAGGTGAATCTCAGTGGTTGCGAATTGGACGCAGAATGCTGCGGGAACCTGCGCAATGTTTCCTGAGTTGCAGGTTCAGATAATCTGGTTTAATTGCAAAGGAAAAACAAGCAGCTGATGAAATCATGATAGGGAGTGTTGGCCGCCAATAATATGTTGTGTATCTCAGTTATTAATATCGATTGTTATGCATCTTTACGTTGCAGTACAGAGAACGTGATATATCATCGGGCAAGTTGCCAAGAAACGATTGCAAGTTCCCATTCGGTCTTAGCAATTGTGGACACTGACCATCCACTTGGTATTATTGTTTCCACAGGAATAATATGCCGTTTCAGTTGATCTCACACCTCGTTCGGTCATGCAAATCTGGTTCTCGTGCATAAAATAAGGTTCAAACATGTGTTGCTCCAAAAATGTATTGAATGCCAAGCCAGGCGTTACAAATTAGACTTCGGGCGACATACTGAGGTGGAGTAGGGAAAGCATCATTTATTCCTTACCACGCTCCCCCAACATCAAAATTTCTTGAAGTACTCTACTTCATGCTTGGGTTGGCTGCGAAATGTAACGAAGTCAACTTGGTCAAAAGCTTAACATCAAGAAAAAATGGAAACGGGCAACTAGATTCGGCCAACAACAGAGGCGCCCCAAATATAACCGTGAACTCAATCGCTTCGTAGTCATGCATAAGTATCTACGTCAAGTCGAGCAATGAAGACATAACAATAAATACCCTCGTCAGGACACTCCACAGAAAAACAATCAGCAAATCTCTTAAAGCGAATTCGCCAAATAAGAAGATCCATTCGAGATCTTTGGTTAAAGTTTATATACGAACATTATTTACAACATGAGAATATGCTCTGTTCTCTTGTGGGTTGCAGCAGCTTGGGCAGCGTTCGCAGACCCCGACGAAGAGATCGGAGTGGTGAAGAGTAACGAAACCGGAATTGTAGCCGGCTCATATCTTGTCCAGCTTGCCGAAGGGGCCAATGAGGAAGCCCTCATGTCAGTGTTGTACCAGGAAGGCTACGACGCAAGTTTTGACGGATATCTCGACACCGAGCTTCGAATGGCTGGATTATTTGTATATTCCGACATGTTCACCTCCAACCATTCGGTTATCCTGTTATTGAAGGATCTGGACGCCGTGCTGAATGTGTGGTATGACAAATTGATCACATTGACGGTTCCCAGCATCCCAGCAACTGATCCGCTGTGGAATCCGCATTACGTAACTGGCGTCGACCGCTTGCACAAGCGGGGCATCACCGGAAAAGGTGTCACCATTGGAATTATTGACTCAGGTCTTGCAGCAGGACACTCTACCCTCGGCGGCATTGGAGCAGATAAGAAGGTCATTTCTGGCACCAATTTGGCTTCCCCATTGAAACCCACCAAAGACATATCTGGAGTTCCTAAACACGGTACCTTTGTCAGTTCAATTGCTGCCGGAAAATCCAATCGGTTCGTGGGAGTCGCTCCTGATGCCAAAATTCGCTTCTACAAAGTGGGAAGCCCACCAGAGGGCGGCGCTTCCATAAAGGCACTAGTGGCGGCACTCAACGCTGCAGAAAAAGACAACGTGAACATTATTTCCATATCGTATGGATCACCCATGACTTCATACGCAGACCACCCGGTAGGTATTGTGGCCGAGCGGATTTCCAAGATAATTCCCGTCGTGATCGCTGCTGGAAACGACGGCATTGAAGGGCCATTCCAGGCGTATGGAGGTGCTGCATTGGGCCAGACCATTGCCGTGGGTTCTGTTCAGTCGGTAGGCTTAGTTACCTGGCCAGTGCAGGTTGTTTCGGGCCTGGAGCAGTTTGCGTTTGGTTACGTGAGTGGAACCGGCCAGGTTTTTGGCATCAAGGGAGCATTCAATGTGATATACTCCGACGACCTCTGCACTTACTCAGGAAATCCCTCCAACAGCGTACTTGTGGGGCCAATGATCAGCTGCACCATCCAAGCCGTATCGGGACAGAAGTTCTTCACCCAGGCACAAAGGGTGTTGGTGGTTGGCTCTGATCAAATGTATAACAAAGACTACGACTATGGCCAAATAAAGCCCGACGCAGGGGACTGGATCAAGCAAAAGACCGCCGGCGGAAAAGTTTCCATCCGGTTCGACCCTTCTGCTCCGCCAACCATGGCGGACCGTACCGACATCGCTGCCGGCAAAATGGCACTATCTTCCACCTGGGGACCTTCGTTCATCAACGGGTTCTACCCCTCGGTCCTGGCACCCGGAGGAAACGTGTTTGGTGCTGATCTGGACGGCGACTTTCGGATTTCTTCTGGTACTTCGTATGCTTGTCCATACATCGCAGGCGTCATTGCGCTATACTTAGGGGAGCATCCTGGCACACTGGCCACGGAGATCAGAAGTCGTCTTCTCACCACCGCCAAATTGATGCCCCACTTTGATTATGCTACCGAGGACGCGAGATGGGCAGGCCCAGTGATTAAGCAAGGCTCCGGATTGGTGGATGCTGTATCATTTTTGGACTCTAAGACATTGTTCACCTCTGAGCCATATTATCCATTCGGCGATATCAAGCACCGGCCATATCACGGTTACATTCGCTTTACTAACAAGGACCACTTGACCAACTGGTACCATTTCAGACATGATGCTGCTATGACAGTACACACCCGTATAAGAGATAAGGGCCCAACCAACTATCAATTCCCGCCTACGCTGCAAGATTTTGCTGAGGCAACTCTTCGAGACACCTCAGTGGGTTCTTCCCAGATCACTTTGAACCCGGGACAACAGGGAGAGATTTTCTTCACTCTCCAGGCTCCCAAAGGTTTAGCCACCACTTTTGCCCCAGTTTGGCAGGGTGCCTTTGTAATTAGAGACAGATACGGTAACGAGTTCTCGATTCCGTATATGGGAGTTGAGGTGGACACCTATGCATGGGATCCCATCGATAAAGCTCCCGTATTTGATCCACCACTCAAAGGCAGACGATTTGAGAACGGTGAGTGGCCTTCAGTCAGTTATACCTTCAACTATGGATCTCCATTTTACCAGTTTGAACTTGTGCACGAGAACTTCAAATTGGATGACATCCAGGCAAAATTTCTGGACACCAAGGGCGTGGTTGCGACTTTAAAGCCTACGTACATGGTCGGCACCGAAGTTTATACTAGAGTGAACCCTGAAAACTATGCCACTTTCGGCTTGAAGAGTGACCAGATATCTGGAATCATTGGGGGCGGTACCGTGGCTCCAGGACGGTACCGAATCCTCACAAGAGCACTTCGGGTATTTGGTACGAATGGACCTGAGGGAAAGCGGGAAGATTGGCAGTTATTCCTCTCCGATGTTTTCAACTATAGGGTGGATGCGTTGAAAGAGCCTAGCTCAAGTTCTAGTTCAAGTTCAAGTTCTAGCTCAAGTTCTAGCTCAAGTTCTAGCTCAAGTTCTAGTTCAAGTTCTAGTTCAAGTTCAAGCTCCAGTTCTTCCAGCTCTAAGTCTTGGAGTTCAAGTTCGCAAGGAGGCTGGCACAACTCGAGTTCCGTGACTTCGGGTCATGACACCTCTGTAATTCCACCTGAACATGTAACAGACATTTCCAAAGTCTCTGTCACCTCCACTGATACCGAGGAGGTGACAATCACCTGTTCTGATTGCGTCAAGGGCAAAGTCACCACCGTTACAATCACTAAATGCTCCGATGGAGGTTGCCATGTGGAAACTGTCACTGTTAGCAATACAAAGACTGTGCAAGTGACTACTTCATGTTCCGAATGCGCCAAAGACAAAGTCACTACTACCGTCCGAAAATGCTCCGATGGAGGCTGCAATTTGGAAACTGTCACGATTGGTGACAAGAAGACTGTGGTGGTGACGGTGACCACTTGTACGAACGGTGCTTGCACTCCAATAGTGACTCTGGTTGTGGAGGAACTTCATACCTCTATTGTTAACGGAAAGACTCAGGTGTACACTACTACTGCCTCCATTCCCGTTTCTAAAAGCAGGTCCGAGTCATCGTCAGCATCTAGGACTGGAAGCTCGGCCCCTGTGTCGACGCTTCCAAGTAAGGCATCCCATTTGGTGGACCTGATGGCTTCGTTGATTCTTTTCTTTACATCGTGGCTAGTCGTTTTCTAGTTTTTATTACATTTTCGGCAGTTAGGTCGTTCTGTTCACGAAGTATCTCCAGGCCCGAGATTTTCCTGTGGTATATTGATTGGAGAGTCCCTCAAATGTACATTGTAGAATCTGTTGATAATGAGACTTGGGTTTATTCCCCAGAAGTCGGGTATGCGAGGGAACATTGCACCGCAGTTTAGCCGCACGTAAGTACCTCCAGAATACACTAGTATCTTGTGGATAAAGTGCACATAAGACCGTCGTTGTACAGAATGTATGATTTTAGCCCCTCTACCAGGAAGTTGTAACTATATCAAAATCCATTTCCACTGGAGCATTGACTATGTAAGCCAAGATTACCGCTTGTATTGTAGTTTCACTATGATGATGATCGGTACCCTCCACTTCTTTGAAGATCGCGAAAGTATAATTTTGAAAGGAAGCATGTACTAACGTCACTAGTACAGAGGGAAAGAGAATAAAATCCGGGATAGGTAACGTGAAGTTATGCGTGAACTTTCCGCCCCATTGCTTCTTTGATCAGGGAAACAGAGGTATTTTGAATGAAAGGTCTTTATTCTTCACTGGAAAGCGAAGGAGAATGATATTCTCAAGATGACCAGTAAATTCATTGATCAGTAAATTCATTCACGAAGGATTTGTCTCTGCTACTTATTAATTCTCCTGGCCTAGATGAAAATTCAATACTCTAGCCAACAACGATCAAGTAGAATATAGAAGATGACTACGGCAACGAATGAAAGCCACTTTATAATGAAAAGTGAAAGGTAGTTAGATTGTCCCTCACCAACAGTCCATGAATCACTCTCCGCACTGGATCAACATTACTTTTCTTGCATATTTTATCTTAATAGTTCAACTCACTTCATCTAACTAGAGGAGGGTCGCCGAGGGGCGAGTACGAGAATCCAGATCGCATTGGATTCAGCCAAGGGAAATCCCCATCTTTGGGCATTCCTTTCTCACGAGCTCCATATTTGCCCATTTTATTCTACTGTATGAATGTTCATAGAATCAGAACTTTTCTCCTAGCACGTGTCCAAGGTATTAAGGAATACCATTGGTAATTTAACGGGCCATGCAATTCGCTGGTTATCGACGCTTATAGATGTTGATCACAATGAACCTTATAAGCGTCAGAAAATGATAGTATTCAAGCTCAGAATTTTATAGGCGATTCATGGTTGCAAGTGTTTTGGGCCAGACTGCGCTTCTGGGGATTCGCAGCCAAATCTCACTTCTGAGTGAATTCGCCAACTTCAATCCATACTCCAATTCCCAATCTCCCTTCTGTTGGCTTCTTTTCATACTTAAATTCCCTAATTCTCCCTTCCAAAAGCTCTAATTTATTGTTCCACTCCACCAATCCACATCCATTCACGCCACTTCTCCCTTCATTCTCGACCTCATACATCTTTATCTAGCAAATGAGAGTTCCAACCTCCTCCAGAGAGCTGTCAACCAAACAATTCAAACCTATCTCTCCTTATAGAAAAGTCTTCTCCACCCCCCTTTAGGCCTTTTCCTACAATTACTGGGCCCGAGAATTAGTCAACCTTCAAGGACCTATCGAACCTTTCTGCAGGAGATTCACTAACTCACAAAATCACTCTTCAGCCACAACCTCCATAATCTGTTTCCATGGCCGACGAATTGGTGCGAGAGGCAATTATCCGGGCTGCTCGGCCCGAAATTCTCGGCGTCTTCCACAACAACCAAGTACCCAACTTTCCCTTTGCATTACACATTCGAGAACTCTTCATGAATAATGGAGATCCACTTCCACAGGAGGAAAACCGGCAACAGGAAAACGTTTTGGGTGTGGTGTGGATCTGGGACCTCTTCCCACTTCCAACGGTCAATTACCGACTTCTATGGCATCGATATCGCCCCGCAAGCTTCAGAGCACTCATTACCAAGATTATCACCTATTCTACGCTTGTAATACTCAAGTTCGGACGAGCAATGGTGTACTTATTGGCTGCCAGTAATTGGGTTAAAGACATCTTGCGTTTCGTAATGATGTTCGGCAGCATGGTCACGTTTTCCGAGAACTTCTTCCAGGATATCTTCACTTATGCCATGCGGGGCTTTCCTCTGCTTGTGGAGCGCAAGTATCACTTGATGGAGAACAATTCCGGACAAATAGAGTGGACTAGTGTCTCTCAGTCTATTATCGATACGCTAGCGCAAAACGTGAGAGCGGATTGTACGCTAGTGGGAAATCAAGACGAAGTCTCGGTTCCACTAGTAGGATGGTGTTCGCTCAATGATAATTCATTAATCTTCCGTTTCTCTGATGCTTTGGTGCGAGTGTTCCCGCTTTTTAATTCTGTTCCCACTATTTTTCTCACTCTGACTACTATTACTATTTATGTCATCTACGGGTTGTTAGCGCAAGCATGTGGATTCAATGTGATTTTCTTCTTGCTGCTTCATTCGTTCCATAGGTGGATTGGGTTGTTTTCCTTTCTCGGTCGGTTTGCCAAGGCTTTGTGGCTCAGTACGGACAGTATAGTTTACTAAAGCTGGTAGAATGGGGAGGGTCTCCTTATGGTCAAAAACTTGTTTTTTTCTTCCACTTGTTCTTCACAAATAGCAGCATTGGTAATATTACAGTTCGTTTCCATTAGATATGGGAGAGTGGGGGACTTCTTGGGTTGATGTGAACTAAGTGAATGCTAGGCGAATGGTGGGGAAGTGATGCGCGACATTTATTTCGGCATCACGACATTATTTGGAGACGATCCAGTTTGCGATATCCGGGGAAATATTATTACGGATCGTCTCCACTATATATTGCCATCCCAATTCTCTTCAACATGTCTTTCACCATGAAAGCTGCCGTATTTAAGAAACCATTCGTGATCGAGACCGTCACAAAACCAATCCCCAAAATCTCCCTGCAAAACCAGGCGTTGGTGAAGGTGAAATATAGTGGACTCTGTGGGTCGGATCTCCACTATTACCGAGGCCACATTCCTCTGACTGAGGGCCAAACTATGGGACATGAATTCGTTGGAGAAATTGTTGAAAAGTCTTCCGATATCCCCGACTCGGTATTAGCAATTGGCGACGAAGTGATCTCCACCTTCACCATCCAGTGTGGGGAATGCTGGTTCTGCAAGCATGGTTATTCCGGAACCTGTGAGAAAACCAACACTTTTGGAAAAACAGGATTAGAAGGTGGCCAGGCAGAATATGTTCTTGTTCCTTATGCAACTTCCACGTTGGCGAAGAAGCCACCATCTTCGCCAGGTTCCGATGACTCTGTGTATACGCTCATGGCCGACATTTTTGTCACTGGATTCTTTGGTGTCAAGAAGGTGGTCGACCACTTCCAGAATTTGCCAATTAATGAAATTTCCGTGTTGCAGATGGGTGCTGGTCCCGTTGGGTTGTGTGCGGTGACAGTATTGAGGCAGTTTGGATTCAAAAATATTGTTGTTGTTGATGGAATTGATGGACGCTTGGAGCACGCACGGAGATTGGGAGCTACAGCCACGGTGAACTTCAAAACTGAGCCAGGCAAGTTGAAGGATGTGATCGAGTCTACAACAGAAGGTAGGGGGTTTGATGCTGCGTTGGAGATTGTTGGGGCCAGTTCGGCGATGAAAACGGCGTTTGATTCTTTGAGAAGGGGAGGATTCATCAGTTCTGTAGGAATGGGTCACGAGGCGTTGCCCTTCAATGCTTTGGACTGCTATGTTAAAGGTTTAACGGTCAGTTTCGGTAGATGCAACTCATGGTCACTTTTCCATGAAGCATTGGAGATGTTTGAGCAGGTGAAGGGGGATTTTGGCGATTTCATCGAAGTTAAGCCGCATATTGATGACGCTGGCGAATACTACAAAAAGTTTGAAAAGGGGGAGATTCAGAAGGTGGTGTTTAGGTTCTAAAATGATTGGTTGCAAAAGGTAAATTGTAGAAAAAAATGGACATGACAGGAATCGAACCAGTGACCTTCTGCTTGCAAGGCAGACGCGCTACCAACTACGCCACACGCCCAATTTGTGGTGGAAAGGCTTATGTAAAATATGTAGGCGCAATGGCAGCCAGGACAGGGCCCAAAACCCGTAAGTGAATCATTGTCCTTATTTTTGCTTTTATTTTATTTGATTGAAGGATATGGGGTACCTTATGGTTAGGTTTATAGTTATCTGTTGTAATTAGTAATTAGTTATTAGTTATATTATATAATCTTGAATCGTAAATAAAAAAAGGGTTTGGACAAGGGAAAGTAGGTTGAAGGCTTCTGCTGGCTTAATATATTTATTTCCAACGTCTAGACGTACTCTATGGATTGCGTATCCTTTGGATGGCCTCCCAGAGCTCATCGTGACCGAATTGATGAATTGGATATCGTTAAAGATAGTATGAGTTGCAGTATAGATAGTCGCTAGTTTTGATTAGTACAAGCTTTGTCACTTTGTCACTTTGTCAATTCTTGCGCTCTTTCACATTCCGGAATTTTCGGAGTATTTTCACTTTGCCTAGAGCTGGAGACCTTTCAGAAATAGTGGGATATGATATAAATTCATTGAAAGTGTCCGTTTGGTCAGATGAATTGAAAACCAATCTCTATTTTAAAGTGTAGATAGAAAGGCAAGTCTTGCTGAAGGTACGAGGAAAATCAATAACCAATTGGTTACATGAATTTTCAGGTCAATTTTCACTCAGTTTCCAAACAACACACAAGTCGGCAGTTGCAAACGAAGATGCATTGGGATGCTTCGTATTCCATCGGGAAGCATAAAAAAGATCGGATGGTAGAGCACCATATATTGGAATAGTTTAGATCATGCGGACGGCACTTGTTGGCAGGGAAGCATGGAATGCGAGGAAGAAGGAAGAGCAGTCGATTCCTACCGGCAAGAGCAGTAAGTAGGACAATTATCTAAGAGACAGACCAAGTTTCAATGATGGAGATACAGGGGCCAAACAAACTGGTATGGTATCGATAAGGGAATAGAACTAGTCCAATGTTGAATGTAGTACTAAAGCAATAGAGATCATAAGAATACAAAAACCCGGAAGATGCGAAAAACTTTACGATACGAAGATGCCACAGAGAAGTCTCAATACGAAAATGCAAAATAAGGCCGCAATAGGATGCAAGATAATGCCCGCAAGGCGATGCAGAAATAAACTCACAGGATCAAATATTGGAACGAAGAAGAACATCCTTCATAGCAAAATTCTCAGGTCAATTGCTAGTAAAACCAAAACCTCACAATCCAAATTGCCCGTCATACTTCCGCGCCGATTTCAAGGTTTTGGGCTGCGGTACCAAAGTGGCCAAACAAACAGAAACATCGAGCTGTCAGACTAAAAGTTAAATGGCCCACGGATTTATTGGTCGAGGCGTGACACCAAAACCAAAATACAAACATGGAAGATTCATGGGCGCTTGGCGGTAAAATGCTAGAGCTTAAATGCCAGAAATGGAATCAGAAAATACCACTTCTTGGGAAGCGGCAACGGCAGGAGAGTAAAGAGAGGAAGAAAAACGACAAGGGAAGAAAACCAAGAGAGAAAATGGATAAGGGAAGAAAATCAAGAGAGAAAAAGGGATGGAAATGACAGACATAGATAGAATTCGAAGCATAGGGAGAGAGAGATATTGCAGAGAGATGGATTGATACGGCTACACAGATCGAAGAATTTAAATGATTGCATAAATGTAGGAATGGTATATGGAATCGCCACATCACATCACAGAAAATAATCACCGAAGTCTGGAACCTTCACCAACTGACATGCATTCGGAACCACAACAAAACAGCATCATCACCATGAAGTAATGGTGGTATTGACAATTGATTTTCGGATGGTGGTCCAAGTCTAATGTAACCGAGTAAGTTGTGCAACCAGCCAGCAGTACGTCTGCTTATTGAATATGAATTCGCGGGGGGTCGTATCGTGATCTGCTGGAGATTCAATAGTGAGAAATTATCGATTCCGCGACCATGCAGTGTTATTATTTCCGCTAGTTGATTTCTGCAATTGGACGGTGGAAAGTTCTACAATATTAAACTTCCCCATTCTACAATCCAAGTCTACAAATTTTCAAGTCATTAATTACTTCTTTTCATCATCTTTTAACAATAGCCAAGAAGTGCCAGCAGTCGCGCCTATTGCTGGCCGTGAATCAACAACTTTCGCGTTTCCGGGCCAAATGAAACGGTAGCCCCCAATTCCCAAATTCCACAGCCAACTTGATCTTCTGTCGTTATTCAACTCCCTGATATCTTCACCACCTTTCCTCCTTAATTTCTGATTTCTCGTCATCGCTTCATCTGCTTACGAACAGCCAGCATTGGAGTGCCTGCAGGATTAGATCGGAAGCCAACCTCTCTAGTGTCCTCGGTACGCCTAATCTGGCACATAAGACCCACCATCCGCGTCATTGTCTGTCTGCAAATGCTGGTTGCCCGTACTTGCCTCGCACAACCTGTCCTAATCGGGTAACGCCAACTACCGATTCTGCACTAGCTGCAGCACCATCTGTCAACTTCATCTCGGAAATTCATCACCAGAAATCTGCAGAAGTGCTGGCTCCCCAATATATATAGGGCTGTGCCGCCTATTTCCCCTCGTCAATTTTCTGTTCGTCTGTCATTCTTTTCGCCCGCCGTTAAATTTCCGTGGCCCATCGACGTTCATTGCCTCAACCTCCATCACAGTCGAACTTCTGGATCTCAATTTCTCGATCCACCACTCCAATAGCGCAAATACCTAGTGTTCTACTTTTATTAACGATTTGCCACCTTCATTTACCCTAAGTTCCCTTCATAATACCTGCCATGAGATTCCTTAGAGGCGTTGCGTTGTCCCTCGTGGCCGCGCTCGTATCTGCCGAGGAAGATTTTACGGTCACCGTGACCAATTACGTGACGGCGCCATGTTTTGCTAGCGCCATAAAATCTGTCGACAACGGTAAGGCAGCCGCACTGGGTATCCCCGTTGTTTTGGTTTGGGGCGACGCCCACAACTCCGCAGACGTGGCTGCATCCCCCACCGCACCCCATGCACACTCTGCTGCAGCCACGTTGGCTGCAAATGAGGAGGAGCAAACCTACACCGTCACCGACTACACCACCGAGTATCAAACCACGTATGTGCCATGCAGCGTCACTGAATACGTCACTACCGAGACAACAATCACCACCTGCTATGATTACATGTGCAAGGAGGTTGTGACCACCACCCTTTGTCCAACTGTCTACGCCACTTCCGTTAAGAGCATTATTGCCGTATCTTCTTTGGTCACTACCGAATCGGTCTCGACAAAGACCCATTCCACCACGACTGCCACTGGCGGCACTGTAGCTGGAGCTGCCGAATCCGACGTGTCAGGTGGTGTTCATAAGTGTAACGTGTGTAAGGTGCTTACTCTCGTTCTGACCTGCAAGGTCACTAGCACCAGTTTGATTTTCGAAGCAAGTCACACTCCGGCTCTTCCTGTCGTCGCTTCCAGCTACACACCTGTGCCAAAGACAGCTTCCAACCCGGTGTTCTCGGAACTGCCTGTTACTACCGGTTCTGTCATCTCCGCATCGAGTTCCTTCGACGTCAGCAGCTTGTTCAGTTCGGCCTCATCGTCTGGCTCCGCTTGGTCTACTGAGGCAGCTGCTGGAGCAGGTCTGGTTGCAACTGGAGGCGTAACTGGAGGTGCAACTGGCGGTGCCTCTCTGGTCGATCCTTATGGCGCTTCTCTGGTCGCTTCTGGTGGCGCTTCTCTGGTCGCTCCTGGTGGCGCTTCTCTGAACACCGCTCTGACCTCAGGCATTTCTTCCAGCTCTGCAACAGGGGATGCTTCTCTGTTCAGGTACTACAACAGTTCTCTGGCTCTCTCGAGCTCTTCAAGCGTCCTCTCTAGTTCGCTTTCCAGTTTGATCTCCAGTTCTGTCAGCACTCTGTCAGCCTCTTTGTCCAGTTCTGTCAGCTCTCTGTCTGCCTCGCTGTCTGGTTTGATTTCCAGCTCGTTCAGTTCGTCGTCTGTCTCCCTGGCCAGTTCTCTGAGTTCGCTGTCCTCTAGCAGCGTAGCTTCTGTGGAATCCACCTTGACCTTGACAAGCATCCCCACATGTCATGCAGTTGCCGACTTATTTGCACCTATCTCGAATGAGAATCCAAGAAATTACTTCCCCGCTGGCCAATTGCCTGTGACCATTCCTAACGGAGTCACCAACAATATTCCTATTGAGACGAACAAGTTCTACGCCAACTTATTCTTGGGTAACCAGGACAATATGGCCTGGACATTCCCTTACGGTGTTTTCTGGGATAAATCTACTCGTTTTGGATTGGGTGTGCTGCATACCGATGTGAATCTTAGAACGTTTGGACCAACCAACTCCAACGGTGCCGCCTCATACTATTTCAATGTTCCTCTTCTTGAAGAGCTTGTTTTCTCGGCCACTTCCTTTTCAGCTTCGAACATCGCAATGCAGGTCAACCAGATGACCGAATTCTCTGCTAGGGTAACTATGTCCGACGGACTGAGCCCATCTAATTTCATCGAATTCCCACTCGTTAAGGGTATGGGTTTCGTGACTGCCATTTACCATGGTGGCTTATCGGTTAGAATCTCCTCCATTTACTCGTTCACTTCCCTCACCAAGGAAACTACGACCTCTAACACCTTGGTCTTGTACAGAGTCACCTTGAATTCTGGAACCCAGTGGTTGTTGTTCGTGAAGTTGCCAAGCAGCTCCTCTAACTTTGAGTTATCTATCAGCAATAACGTTATCACTGGATCCGGTAGCCTGGATGGTGTTATCATCCAAGCAGCTGTTGCACCATCTGACAGCTCTCTTGAAGCATACTACCTCGCTTCTGCTGGTACTTACGTCACCACTGCAAAGGTTACTGGTTCTCTCTTATGCACTGCAGCTTTATACAGCTTTGACTACACCACTGCCGGTTCTTCTGTCGCCAACAAGCCACTCTTGTTTGCTTTGCCTCATCATTTAGAGGCCTTGGATGGCAACACTTTGAACGCTGCTACCGGCATCTCCTTGGATTCCACCACAAAGGGTAAGATGTACGCTTTCTTGACATCATCATTAACCTTCAAGGAAACTATCAATAACAATATCCAGTGGTTGCCTTGGAGAGAAGACTTCGGAAATTCCATCAAATACACTGCAACTCAGCTCAATAAGATCCATGCTGCTGCTGTTAGCGAGCTTAACGGAGTGGATGTGGCTGCTTCTATTCTTCTGTTGCAATCATTGTATTACATGGGTAAGCTGGTGGACAAGTACGCATACATCTTGTTGGTGCTTAGCGATATTGTGAAGGATGAAACCTTGACTAATTCCTTATTGAGCGCCTTGAAGAGTTTCTTTAGCAGATTGTCCCTGAACAACATTGCGTACCCATTGATGTACGACACCACTTTCGGTGGTGTTACTACCACTGCAAACAACAACGGTGATACCAATGCTGAGTTCGGTTCTGGTTACTACAATGACCACCATTTCCATTATGGTTACCACATTCACGCTGCTGCCATTGTCGGATACGTTGACAAGAAGTTAGGCGGAAATTGGGCTCAGCAAAACAAGGGTTGGGTCAATGCCTTGATCAGAGATGTTGCTAACCCCTCGACTAACGACCAATTCTTCCCAGTGTCCAGAATGTTCGACTGGTACCACGGTCACTCTTACGCCAAGGGATTGTTTGAGAGTCAGGATGGTAAGGATGAAGAATCTTCCTCCGAGGACTACAACTTCTCATACGGTATGAAATTGTGGGGAAGTGTCATTGGCGACACTGCGATGGAGGGTAGAGGTGACTTGATGTTGAAGATCCAGAGCAGATCTTTGAACCTGTACTTCCTCTACTCCAATGATAACGACGTCGAGCCAAGCAACTTCATTGCTAACAAGGTGTCTGGTATCTACTTCGAAAACAAGATTGACTACACCACCTATTTTGGCACCAACCCAGAATACATCCACGGAATTCATATGATGCCAATTACTCCAGCATCCTCTTTGATCAGAGGCGCTCAATTTGTCTCTCAGGAATGGTCTGCTATTATCAGTGGCATTATCAGCAGCGTGAACAGCGGTTGGACTGGAGTCTTGCGTTTGAACCAGGCACTCTTCGATGGTACTAGTGCCTATAGCTTCTTCACCTCAAGTTCCTTCACGAGTAACTACCTTGATGGAGGACAGAGTCTCACGTGGAGTTTGGCATACTCCGCAGCCATTGCCAACGGCCCTTAGTGGATTGTTCATAGATTAATAATATAATGGTTGATGTACATTGTAGTGTGAGGATTTTAGCGCTGTGAGTTCACTCTGATTGCACTTCATAAACGGCATCAGCCACCTTAATGCACCAATCCCATACTGGGTCTTCCACATATTCGATTGACCCATCAGCCTTGAAGTATCTCAACTTCTTGATATCTGAGTTTTCCCAATCAATATCTTCCTCAAAATTTAGAAAGTCAAGATAGGGCTGGATCCACTTCCGAATGGTATTGCTTTCTTCAGCGGTAATGCCCTCTTTAATTTCATAAAACCACACATACGTGTCAACAGCATGAGGAACTTTAACCTCTATAGGAACAAGGTCATCCACACATTTTGGACGATAGCTAACTCTGTATCGGAATACTCTCGATGTTGGAAATCCATTACTTACTAGTTGGTTGAAAAATCCTCTACCAGAGGCATAAACCTGACCATCAGATACGATCCTGCCAAACACGGTTTGAATTTTTGATTCGAAATCAGGAGCTTTTTCGTCAAAGGACTCATCAACATACAAATCAAGAAGAGCTTTAGTAACTTTCTCGGGATAATAGTTCTCTACCTGCACCGTCAAGTCCTCCAAAGTGGTAGGTGCATTCATGAGGGAATAGGTGTACTGTTCGTTATCGACTTCACCAGAAATGAATCTGAAATCCTTTTCGGTGAGCTTGCGAGCATATTCTCCAGATCTGAGATCCTTGATGAAACCGAAAGGAACAAACTTGCCATCAGAAACGGCCCGGAATGTATGATGTGTCAAAGACGGAATAAAGTCTTCTATGAAGCTGGAATCGAGCTTCCGGAGTGCCAGCAACTTTTCGGGACCACTGAGAGTGGCTTCAATCCCCAACTTATCCATTACCTCTTCAAACTGAGGCTGGCTTTCGTCAATTGACTTTGGCTGGGCAAAAGCAGTATTGGAGAATAGAACAATTTGCTTGATAATCTGCAACTCCTCTGGATGGTAGAGCTCATATGTGAGTTGGAAGAATGTCGAGTACCCACCAGCAGAAAGTCCTGCTAACGTTATTTGGTTTGGATTTCCCCCAAAATACTTAATGTACTTGTATGTCCACTCAAGGGCAAGTCTCTGGTCCCAAAATCCGAAATTGGCAGATTCTGGGTCCTCCTCCAAGAGTTCCTTACAAGAAAGAAATCCAAACATATTGAGTCTATACCCAACAGACACAAGAATGAATTTTTTTTCCAACTCGTTGTCGTCATGCATGTCGGGGATGTTGTATTCTTCCAGACTTGGACTTCCAAATTGCAACCAACCACCGTGGGCGTAAACAAGTACTGGCCAACCAGCAGCAGGCTTATGCTTATCGGACGATGGTACCCAAATGTTCACGTACTGAATATCTTCAGTGCTGGGCGATTTCACGTAGTCAAAAATGGGATTCTCGTAAGCTGGCTGAGGACATTTGAGCCCCATATTGTAGTAATCACCAGTGAAGTCATAATTGTCGGGGAGCGGCACAGGCTTCTTGAAACGGCCACTAGAACCTTGGGGTAATGCGTATGGAACTCCTCCAAATCGATATGTGGTGACGTTTCCAGAAGAAACTGATCTCATCAGATATCCGGTCAAGGTTCCTTGGCCCGGAATGGAGACAGTGTAAGGGAGAGATTTTTCTGCAGAAATAACTTGGCCCATGATGGTATTCTTTAGGGTAATGTACGGTTGAAGAAGAAAATCAGGAGTTCAGAAGCATTTTAGTGTTTAATAGGAGTTTGAAGAATGTACGGAGGACGAGCGCGGAATCCCGCTAAGATCCGCTACTAAAAAAGCCGCTAAGGAACTCGATAACAGCAGATGAGCAAAATCGAAAAATGAGAGCGAGATAGAATAAGAATGGGAAGATGATTAACCAGAGTATAATAACCATAGGAGTATGTTTTTTTTATGATCCATCTTGGCTTTGCCTGTCAAACTTTGATATTGTTGGGATTACTTTGACAGATGTTTACAGACAGCGGATTTCGGATGAAATGCTTTATGCAGCTCATAAGCAAAGTGTGGAGTTGTGTGAGTTCGCAATCACTATTTCCTAAAGCGTCAACCCGAGAGTATAGTTGGATGGTTAGGAGGGTAGATGGTTTGTCTATGAAGGGTTATTTGCCTATGAAGGGCCCAAGCGGTGATGGGATGCCGCTGGTTAATATCTATTGCTATGGTGAGACTGCTCGCTTGAAAGAAAAACGTGGTTCAACAATTCCTCCGAAAGAGAAAATGAAGTGACTACAGTCGCTCTCATAATACACTTGTCCTGAATATTATGGAATGCAACATTTTCTGGATCGTTGTTCCGATACACAGGCCACTCCGCTGCAGTCGTATTATCGAAGTGCGACGATTCAACGCGGAATTATTTTCTTTGTGGAAATTCATTATGACATCCGTCTATAAAGATCAGAATCTTAGTATTTGGCCGATTCATCCAAGTGGAATAATGGATGTGGAGGGCATAAAATGTACCAATGCTTCGATATTCGGGAGTAGAAAATGACACAATCCGACCATTGAGCTCTCTTTACTTCTTTCCATATCCCTAATTCTCGATTGGTTGACTAGATTTATCAAGGATTTATATGCCGGAAACAATTGCTACTTGCGATTTTTAGTTAGATTCAACGTTTTTTTTTTTTTTTTTTTTTGAAATTCACTTGAAATGAATGCGCGAGTGTGTGGCCGCGAATATGAAAACCACCGATTTTCTTATTTCTTTGCGAATCAAGATTCAAACCCTTCCCCCTTCCTGAAGTATATAAGACAGTATCTAATGATAAACTTTGCCTCGTCCAACTTGAAATGTAATAATGTTAGTCTCTCTTGAGTTTATTAGACATTATAGCATATATAGTAGCAATTGCTTGATTTTCCAACAAGGCAACTTGTCCGAGTGGTTAAGGAGAAAGATTAGAAATCTTTTGGGCTTTGCCCGCGCAGGTTCGAATCCTGCAGTTGTCGTTATTTTTGAAAATGCAGGTGCGCTGCGTTCACCCAAGGAATGAGAACTATCAATCAAACTACCTTTATGTTTTTTTTTTTTCTCTGATTTCTTTTTGGCGAATTATGATCTATAATAGCCAACTACAGTAAATCTAGGGAAAAAAGAAAACTCCTCACAAAGTTTTGTAGTAAAATTTCAACATTCCTTTGCAATGTGATAATGTTCGAAGGAAGGGACAGAGATGTTCATCACCGCAAAAGCTGGTGACCATCTGCACTGCACCATGTGATGTTCCAACGTTTCAACCTAGCTTCGTTAATTATAGAATTATTTGATGAAAATGCTGATTAGTGTGCAATCTTTTGCTAAGAGTCCAATGTCTTACGGGATTTTCATGGTACCTTTTCTCTCCATCTCATCTGTATATATCTCTTACGAAAATGTTCAGCCAAATCCAGATTCAATTCAAGGCCTCCAAATTCTTGAAGTTCTCGTTTGCCAAATGAACCAGAAAGCTTGTACAGGAAAGAGGCAACTCCATTGCCGGCCAAGAATGGCTCAAACCGTTCCAAACATTGACAGGATATCAATACAGTGGCCAGCAAGATTTACTACTAGCACTGATGATTTTTGCGGAAATGGAAGAAACCGCTCTGCTGTTGCGGTTAATATGGTGGCAGAAGTCTCGCAGAAGTGGGGCATTAATTTCATCAAATTAGTACAATCCACAAGCAAGCCCCATGGGCCTTTGTTGTCATCTTATGGAAATTGGAGGCGGGGATGTTTTTCAATCAAATTCGAGTGCTAGGAGAGTACATGGTGATGAAGAAAGTACATGAAGAATCAAGCCAAAAACATTAATTGGGGTACGACCGAATTCACGAATATTAATCTAAATAATACTCTTCCAGAAAGTTTTAATCGAGAATGGAACTTTCTCAATGTGCTCTGGGTTTTCCTCAATGTCCCTGAAAATGGATTTCAAATCAACATCCTTAGGGCGGAGGTACCTGGTCTTCTTAAACAACTTCCAGAACGTAAATAATCCAATTGCCAATGGAATGATAAAGTATCTGGTGAAGAAAGACTCAATGCTGAACTCTCCTGACATAAAGTTGATAAAACCTCCAGTGAGCAAGAAGATTAGAGACATGATTCCAGAGAACCAAGCAGCGAAAGGACCAAACTTCGTGGAGTGAGGCAAATCCTTTCTCAGGTATCCTTGGGCTTTCAATGCTCTATACATGTGAATGTGGTTTGCCGAAATCAACACCCAACGTAACAAAGTGTTGGCCGACACAAGCTCCTGGAACCAACTGAACACAGTGGACGACGATTCAGAAATGGACATGTAAGATAATGGCAAGAATGCACTAATGAATGCAATTCCAACGATTGGAATACCTCTCTTGGTAGTCTTAAGGAAAATCTTAGGTGCTTGTCCCTTACTGGCCAAAGCAAACAAGTTTCTCGAGCCTTCAACAATAGCCAAGTTACCAGCAGACCAAGCGGAAGTAAGAATGATACCGTTCACAATGTGGGGCAAAACGTTAATTTTTGCATTCTTCATTGCAATAACAAAAGGACTGGACTTGGCAGTTCCGGTTCCGGTAGCAATCGACTTGTCGTTAGATGCGACGATCATAGTCAAGAAGAAAACGGTGACGAGGTAAAGAATGATAATTCTGGTGAACACGTTCTTGGCACCATAGAAGATGGCATGTCTGCTGTTCTTGGTCTCTCCGGCAAGAATGGCAATGTTTTGGATACCAGAGTAAGAGTAAACGATGGAAGAAATGGCAGACCAGAAACCAACCATTCTACCAGCAGCTCCCTTGACCACATATTCCTCGAAAGGTCCTGGGTTTCTCCAATATCTAAATCCAATTGCATCGTGGGTTGGAGCACCACCACAGACAATGACCAAACTCGTAATAATAAGGATGATAATCAAGCAGATCTTCATCCATCCAAAAATATACTCAACTTCACCGTAGAATCTAATCGAGTAGATGTTAGTGAGGACAAACATGACTCCAAAAATGGTAATGAAAACGGCAGAGTTGAGGTCAGTCCAGTATTTCATAATCACAGCGGTAGCAGACAATTCACCAGGCATCAAACTGGAGTAAGTGGAAATCCAACCAAAGGTGAATCCAACTGCCTCATCAATGAATTGTTCAGCGTGTCTAATGGTAGCACCAGTAGCAGGCATGAAAGATGCGGTCTCGGCAATAGCAATCTGGTTACAACCGACAACAATACCAACAAGGATATATCCAAGTAACATTCCAACCGGTCCAGTCTTTTTAAGAGTACCACCAGAAGAAAGAAACAAACCGGTACCAAAAACACCAACAAGAGTCAACATTTGGATATGTCTTTGTTCCAATCCTTGGCTCAAAAGCTTTCTATCGGTACCAAGGACACCGTCCACAGATTCGGATTCAACACTCTGGCCGTCATTGGTTACGGTAAGGTGTTCGTCCTTTTCACTTTTAACAGATGAAATTACTTCGTTCGACATTTTCACAATGAGAGTAAGACGACACTAAGTAAAATAGAATGAAGAAACTGGCAGAGTTGTGGGGACAGCCTTTTATGTATAAAAAAAAATTCCGTGCTGGTGAGATTATGCATGAATGCTAAAAAGGTGTAGATCTAAGTTCTTTTTACTCGATTCCAATATGGAAGCTCAGAGCGATTTTTCGCAGATAGCAAATAGCGGTTCTTGATGCTTCCATTGCTTCCATTACCTTTGTTGATATTATTGGTGTCTACTTCACGTCAAATTCTACGTCAATCTAAAAAAAAGCTTGGCTTTGATATTCTCTTCCCACTTGCATACTAGCTTCGACTGAGTGTACATAATGCTTCATGAGCGGCTACTAGAGAAAAGGCCTGCATCATGTCCTCGGCCTCCCATAATTTTCACCGGAAATACAAATCCCGGGAGGTCATCCTGAGGCGGAATTGAATACCATTTGGGGGTGGTTCGAACTAGACTGCCTTAATTCGTAGATATTTTATTTACTATCGGCTGACCTGAATCCTCTGCAATTGATTAACATATTTCTTAATCCTTGTTTTATTCCGGTATTGCTTGGATGATTTTTTTCATTAGATTTTCATCTCAGTGCTAGCTATCAAAAAAGTTGAAAGAATCGCTCGTCTAAAAAGAAAAAAGAATACTTCGAGCATTTCAGCTTTACAAGAAGAGCTCTCATGATGTCTTTCCCTTTTTGGCAATGTCGGCTATTCCTTTCCTATTTAGGTGTTACTAATCTTAAAATGCATTCCGAAAAAAAGAAATTCGCTTTCACGTTCCGCCGCATGCATCCTATATGGTTGTAGTAAACCAGGTTACATTCTTCTGGTATTGACTCCTCTTCACTATTGCCCGATTAATTACTCATTTACGTTTTGATCCTAGTCGCTAAGTATTTTATTTTAACTACCGCTGCTTACCGACCCTAAAATCTGTTGAATCGACGATTGACGCAACAACATAAAACCATTGGTTCCATGGGAGCAATCTAGTTGGATTCTTACAGTAGGCTGAATTCTGAAAGTAACCTTTAATGAGTCAGGCGGTTTGATGCTTAGAATTTGGCAACTCACGCCGGGGAACTATGTTTCACGGCTTAAATCGGAAAGATGAGAATGCGACCCTGTCAAGAGATGAATTTTCGTTAATTCTCCCTATTTCAGCATGAAAGATGTTTTAGTTACTTGTCTTTATATTAGAAAAGAAGCCAAATATGCTTACCTTAAAGAAAACATGGTTGATTGGAGAATCTGTTGAAGGAGATTACTCCTTGTAATTAATAATACTGTCGTAATCTGTTTCTCAATTTGGTTCTCTGAATCGAGTGTACCCCGCTTATCAAAAAAAAAATAAAAAAATGAAAAAAAAACACTCGCCTTCCCCTAACATTTCCAGACAACGGTTCTTCTGTATAACCGTTATACTGCATACACAACAAGTATAGATTCCGCTCATTAAGAAATGGGTGGTGACAAATCTTGCTATAAAATGCTCTGAAATCTGGGATACAAATCATTATCCAAACAAAAACAAAAAATATGAGCGAAGAACCTAGCAAGACAAAATTATGGGGAGGAAGATTCACCGGAACTACTGACCCTTTGATGAACCTTTACAATGCCTCACTTCCTGTTGATAAGGTGATGTACGATTGTGATCTTACTGGCACCAAGGTATACACGGAAGCTTTGAACAAGATCTCTTTAATCTCAGATGAAGAATTGGTCGCCATTCACAGAGGTTTAGAAGAAATTAGAGAAGAATGGAGAAGTGGATCATTTGTGATTACCACCACCGATGAAGACATTCATACTGCAAATGAGAGAAGATTGGGAGAATTAATCGGAAAGGATATTTCGGGCAAAGTGCACACTGGAAGATCCCGTAATGATCAAGTTGCAACTGACACCAGAATGTTTGTGCGTGAATCGTTAGCATCCATGTCAAAGATCTTGGCCAGCTTCATCAACGCCATAATTGATAGGGCCAGAAGAGAAATTGACATTTTGATGCCTGGTTACACCCACTTGCAAAGGGCCCAACCAATTAGATGGTCCCATTTTTTGTCGATGTATGCCACGTACTTTGCTGAAGATTTCGACAGATTGCAACAAATTCGTGTCAGATTGAACCAGTGTCCTTTGGGTTCTGGTGCATTGGCTGGCCACCCATACGGTATTGACCGAGAGTTCCTCTCACAGGGCTTGGGATTCGAGAAGGTGATTGGTAACTCACTTACTGCTGTCTCTGACAGAGACTTTGTTGTTGAAACACTCTTCTTCTTGACTTTGTTCATGAATCACATCTCCAGATTCTCCGAGGATTTGATTCTTTATTCTACTGCCGAATTTAATTTCGTACAATTGGCAGATGCTTACTCCACAGGCTCTTCGTTGATGCCACAAAAGAAAAATCCTGATTCATTGGAATTGCTCAGAGGAAAGTCTGGCCGCATTTTTGGTGCATTGTCAGGATACTTGATGTCTCTAAAGTCTATTCCATCCACTTACAACAAGGATATGCAAGAGGACAAGGAGCCACTCTTTGACGGATTGACTACTGTCAGCAACTCTATCTTGATTGCTACTGGTGTTATTTCCACGTTGAAGGTGAAACCTGAGCAAATGGAGCGTGCCCTTACTATGGATATGTTGGCCACCGATTTGGCTGACTACTTGGTGCGGAAGGGCGTTCCATTCAGAGAAACTCATCATATTTCTGGAACATGTGTTAGCACAGCTGAGAAGATGGGACTTTCAGGAATTGATAAATTGAGTTTGGAGGTCTTGCAGAAAATTGATGGTCGTTTCGGAGCCGATGTGAAGGATGTCTTTGATTTCGAAGCCAGTGTTGAGAAGCGTGATGCTATTGGAGGAACCGCTAAATCTGCAGTGTTGCGCCAGCTTGACGAATTGGAGGCTCGCGTTGTTTAAACTCTGACTCGCACATTGGATGGACATTGTGAAGCTCTGTTCTGTAGAAAGTGGTTGATTGCATTATAATTGAAATAAACATAACATATAATCTTGATTTTTAAACAATGAGTGTAATGATCGACTGAAGTAACCCTGTAGATATCATCTCCATTATTAACTCCCCACAGTTTTGTTAGACCTCACTATTTATTCACGCTCGTCCAGCTTACCTCACTGTCAATCTATTATAATTACCACATTATTAAATTATCACAATAAATTATCGAATTGGCCACAGAATTCTTTACCGCAACATTCTTCTATTTCCTTTTTTCCACCCTCCCATTTCCCACTTTTCTTCTCTCAAAAATCCTCCATCTCTTCCCCATCTCTCCTCCATACACTCCAAACATCATCTTCAACTACAACTCTTTCTACAATGGGAGTTCCAGCCCTCTTCAGATGGCTTTCAACAAAATATCCCAAAATCATCTCTCCCGTCGTGGAAGATCCCGGAGACCCCCAATTCGGCCGCGTGCCCCAATACCTGGATCCAAACCCCAATGGCGAAGTCGACAATCTCTACTTGGACATGAACGGAATTGTCCATCCATGTTCTCATCCAGAGCACAAGCCAGCGCCGGCAACCGAAGACGAGATGTTTTTGGACGTGTTCAAGTACACTGACCGCGTGCTCATGATGGCCAGACCACGAAAAGTGTTGATGATTGCTGTAGATGGAGTTGCTCCAAGAGCTAAGATGAACCAGCAGCGTGCCAGACGGTTCCGTGCGGCACAAGAGGCAAAAATCGCCCACGAGGAGAAGGAAAGACAAATCCTCGAGTTTGAGGCCCGTGGCGAGGTTATTGACGAAGTAGTCAAGGGAAAACGTAAGTGGGACACCAACGCCATCACTCCCGGCACGCCGTTCATGGATGGGCTTGCCGCAGCGTTGCGCTACTGGGTGGCGTACAAGTTGGCATCGGATCCGGGCTGGAAAGACCTTCAGGTGATCATTTCCGATGCCACTGTGCCTGGTGAGGGAGAACATAAGCTTATGAGCTTTATTCGGTCTCAACGGTCGGATCCCCAGTACGATCCCAACACTCGTCATTGCATTTACGGATTAGACGCCGACCTTATCTTTTTGGGACTCGCCACCCATGAGCCGCACTTTCGAGTGCTCAGAGAAGATGTGTTTGCTCAGGGAAACCGAAGAATGAGAGTCAGCGACCAGTTGCTGATGACCGCGGAGCAGAAGGAACTTCTCGATGCTCAGGACGCCGAGAAGCCGTTTTTGTGGCTCCATGTCAACGTGTTGCGTGAATACTTGGAGGTGGAGTTGAATCAGAAAATGCTGATGGCATGGGATTTGGAGCGGGCCATCGACGACTGGGTGTTCATGTGTTTTTTTGTGGGAAACGATTTCTTGCCGCATTTCCCCTCGTTGAGCGTCCGAGACAACGGTATCGATATCTTGGTTCTGTGCTGGAAGCTGGTGCTTCACCGCCTCAACGACTACATCACCTGCGATGGAAAGCTCAATTTGGAAGGTGTGGAGCAGCTTTTGGCGGCGCTCTCCCAGAAGGAAGATGGAATTTTCAGAAAAAGACATGAGAACGAGATGCGGAGCTCTACCTACGACAAACGCCGCCGAGTGGGCCGAGCTGAAGAGACCGCATTGCGCAAACAGTTCTTGCCTACGGTTTCGAAGGGAAAAGAAAAGGCCCCAATTGTTGCCGACACAAATATGCCGTTGATGGACACCTCCGGCAATATTGTAGACGGATACGCCCAGCTCTCCAACAAGGAGATTGTTCATAATCGGGGAGTCATTACCAAGGCCAATATGGCCAACGCAGATGCTGCCAATGCCCTCAAGTTGCTTTTGGCGCAGAAAACTGGCCAGTCAGTAGACGAAGAGTCTGCGACTGAGCCGTCGTCCCAGCCAGATACCGATTCCGAGTCGAAAAAGAGATCAGCTAGTGAATTGGATACCGCTGACTCGTCAGAAGTAGATGAAGATGGAGACGATGTTCGAAACTGGGAATCGGGCTACAGAGACCGCTACTACATGAAGAAGTTCCATGCGGAAACCCCGGAGGAGATCAACAAAATCAGAAAAGAAGTGGCCAGGGCCTACTTAGAAGGAATTTCGTGGGTGTTGCTTTACTACTACCAGGGATGTCCTTCGTGGCAATGGTACTATCCGTACCACTATGCGCCATTTGCGGCCGATTTCGCAAATGTGCGAGAGATTGTTGGCGAAGAAGGAATCAAATTCACACTTGGCCAGCCGTTCAACCCATACGAGCAACTTATGGCGGTCCTTCCTGCTGCTTCTGGTCACACGTTGCCAGCCGTATTCCGGAGCTTGATGAGCGACCCAGACAGCGAGATTATTGATTTTTATCCCGAGGATTTCCAGATCGACATGAACGGAGCGAAGATGAGTTGGCAGGGCATTGCGTTGTTGCCTTTTATTGACGAAACGAGACTTCTCACCGCCGTCAGGGGCATGTACTCATTGTTGACTGATGCAGAGAGAGAACGGAACACTAACAAAAGTGCTCAGTTGTATATTTCCAGTGCCAACAAAAACTATAAGCATTTCGCTGAAGAATTTTCCGACGACAGAGCAGTTGAGTTTCCTAGTCATAAGACGGGCCTTGCCGGCAAAGTGAAGGTCGTAGGTACATTTTCGGCAGATGGAGAGTTGGAGTTCCCTTTGAATGAAGGAGACATGCCAAATATCAGTAAAGCGCTGTACTTGCAAGCATGGTATGAATTCCCCAATACTCTTCCAGGAAAGTCGATGTTGTTGAATGGATACATTGGTCATACGAGAGTGCTCAATGATGGAGACAAGTACAACATTGTGAATTCGCAGGGAAAACCACCAAGGAACTTCAATCGGTTCCGGAACACGTCAGATTACGTCAATCATGGCCCTAGTGGAGCGGAGAGCTTTTTAGTGTACTCCATGCGTCCAGGCGGATATCGAGCAGCCATTGAAATGCAGAAAGGTTCTGGGAGCTATAATCCTAACGGTGGCCAGTATTCGAATAGAAGTGATGTCTACAATGGCCAGAAGCGGAATAGTGGAGGATACCGGAACTCGGACTATGGTGGACAGAAAGGTGGGTACAACAACTACAACCAGGGGCAGAACTATAACAACAATTATCAAGGTCAGAACCACTATAACAACAACAACTACAACAACAACAACTTCAACCAGGGCTACAATAACTCACGAAACCAGGGATATCAGGGTAACCAAGGGTACAACCAAAGCTACTCCCAAGGATACAATAACCAAAAGTATGGCCAGAACTACAACCTGAATCAGAGCCAGAATTACAATCTGACTGGATACAGTCAGAATGATTACAACAACCATGGAAACCAAGGTTACAATCAGGGTTACAATCAGGGTTACAATCAGAGTTACAACCAGTACCAAGGAAACTACCAGGGCCAAAACTACAATTCACAGAATCGCGGATCTTCTGGATCCAATTCCAGATCAGGATATATGCCTCCACGCCGTTGATCCCGGTTTTGTAAGCATTTTCTACCGTTATTGAGTCAGGGTTAAAAATAGAGCTATTATTGTGGTCGGAGCTATCGTCGGCGTTAAGGTCCGCTCATGTGAAGTGGTGTCAACGGAATACTTTGAGAAAATCAAAAGGATTGAGGTATGCGTGAGCAACCAATGTGAATTCATCACCAGTTTCAAGATTGTTAAACATGCCCACTTCGTCTGCATAGTCCCCAATCTCCAATGACGAGAATCTCCAATGCTCACGTCATCGCATCCTACATGTTGCCAACCTGCACACTGTCCATCTACTTATCAAACCATTGCCACAGATCCACAGTTGGCTGTTGAATAGCCAGGCTATTTCACATGGTATACATATTCTACGAGACCTCGCAAGGCCAAGTTGTTTCTATAAAGAAAGTGAATGACCAGAATGTTCTAGAATCCCACACTGCTAACAAATCAGAATACCCGGCTCTAATTTCTATTGATAGGGGCAAAGTGGCCATTGCCAATGACGACGTATATGTATTGGACCTGCTCAGGTCCGGGAGCGGCAGAACAAGCGAATCCGGTGTTTACGGAAGGATTCTCCGCCCATTGTTGAACACGGTGCTCAACATACCTCACAAGTACATTGGCACAAAGAGTTGGTCAGCAATTGGAGAGTTTGCCACTTCTTTGGCCACAAAAGGTAAGTCTATTACGTTGGTGGTAATTGCCGGCGATACGTCAATCAGTGAGCTTCTCAATGCGCTAAGTCCAATAGATCACGCTATCCTAAAGCTTCTTGTTGTGCCAGCAGGTACAGGAAACTCCTTGGCTCTCTCGATCGGGTTGACGGATGAGATTGCGGCAGTGAAGAAGTTGGTATTATATGGCGAGAATGACGTCCGGCCTTTGAACCTCTACGAGGCGCTGTTTCCGCCCGGATCGTATATTCTTCAGCATGATGGCACCAAGTTGGCATTCTCTCTGCCTCTTCTCTTTGTTGTAGTGACCTCGTGGGCCTTCCATGCATCTTTGGTTGCCGACAGTGATCTGGACGAAATGAGGAAGCATGGAATTGGCCGATTCAAGCTTGCGGCGGCACAGAACTTGGCTCGTGAGCAAAAGTATGAAGGCGACTTCACCATTAGTCGCCAAGGCGCCATCAGCACCCACCAAAATGGTCCGTTTGCCTACTTTGTGGTCACTCCGTCTAAGAAGTTCGAGCCCACGTTTGAGGTTCTGCCCAAAGGCAACATTTACGACTCCAACTTGTATGTGGTTGGTTTTCCCACCGAAAGCGACGACAAGTACATCATGGACATCATGATGGAGGTTTATGCCGGTGGCAAACATGTGGAGAACGACAAGGTATTCTATAATTTGGTAGAAAAAGACCAGTTGCTCACATTGCAGGTTAAGGCTGCCGATGCAATGAATAGGCGCTTTTGTGTGGATGGCGCAATTGTGATGTCGCCCGAGCTGGAGGGAGAAGTGACCATTCGGTACCATGGGCCTGTGGCCAATGGATGGAAGGTGAACATCATCAGCTAAAGTATACTAATCTATAAACTCGACTAGATCACCGATCCTTCGCATAAAATCCTACCGTAACAAGTACAAACTTTCGATTATTGCCTTCCCTCATCTCATTCTCTTCATCTCTTTCCTTCTTCAACATATAAGTAAACCACACAGAAGCTTGCTACTCCGCACAAAATGGCCATGAGCGTGTAACACCACCCCATCCCCATGCTCTCCATCTGAGTAAGTATTCCAACAAAAAACGCAGCACACCAGCACCGAGTAAGATTCACACAGGCACAGGAACCAGAGGCCTGGGTAGGATTAGCATCCACTACCACGGTGCTGGAGATTGTAAGCCAATTCATGGCCCCGTAGGCGATTATACATGAAGAAACAATCACCACTGCAACCGGACCGTGAAGCTGCAAAGCCCATGCAAATGTCAACGAAGCCCCAACACACAAGCACGAAGGAAGCGCAGATACAATAAGCCTGGATCTCAAAACACTGAATCTGCATCCTTCGCTCTGGCTCTTGCGGAGTGAACGTTTATATGAGTAATCCAACATCTCACCAATAGAAACCGACCCAGCAAGACCTCCAAGACCACTGGGAATGTATGCGAGAGCTACCTGGTCAAGAGAGAACCCATAGTCTTTGGTCAATGCGTGAGAAAGCGAAGTGAGCATCATGAGCCATAAAGCGTAGCATAGAGAGGCTGGAATAAGCGTCATATAAACCTGGCGAATAGCCAAGATCCGCAACGGCTTGAACAAACTGAATGCTGCCTTTTGTGGAGGCAAAACGTCCTTGGACGAGCCTGCTTGAAGTCCCTTGAAAGTCGACTTGGGCACCGGATCGCCCACAAGTCGCTTCTTGAACAATTTCGTTCTCATGATGGGTGCAACTGTGATTGGAGTCCATTTGGTGGGAAGACGGTCGGCCCTCACACCCACGATCCTGGCTGCGGTCTCGGGAAGCAAGAAATAAATAACAATAAACGTCATTCCGGCGCAGATGGCGAGGAACCAGAAGATCGCTCTCCAACCAAACGCAGATGAGATCATTCCACCAATGAAAGCACCGAATGCCTGGCCCAAAAGTGCCAATCCGGTGGTAAGGCCAATGAACGAAGCACGTTCTGCTCTGGTGGTGATATCGCTGGCGATTCCGCTTCCAACGGAAATCGTGGACGAGATACCAAATGCCTGAATGCATCTGAGCACCACCAATCCGGCAAAACTATGGTTGACTGCAATAATCACATTGGCAAAAACATATAGCAAGAGGCACACCAAGATAATGGGTCGACGGCCTGTGGAATCGGCCAAGTTTGAGAACACCACGGGGCCAAGACCCTGGAAAATGGAATACACCACCAATGTGGCATTGATCTCCAGCTCACCCACTTTGAAGGACTCTTCAAGTTGTGAAAGAACTGGCACGTAAATCGGCGAAGAAATAGACGACCAGAATCCTGAAAGTCCTCCGAGCACCACGATGACGTACTTCTCGTACTTCTTGAAGATTGACTGTGGCTTGGCCTCTATCTCATCGTCGTCCAGCTGCGACAGATGCAACCTGGGTAGTGTCATGAAAGTCACATCGTCAGTTTGCTCCTTCTCGGAGTCGTTTTTCTCTTCCCTCTCGTTATCGCTGACATCGGGAGTTTCTTGCACCGACCATGTTTTTCTCATGATCATCGACGACAAATTCGTCAGCGAGAGCATGGTGGTTAGTGGAATCGGATGAACTGTTCTAGCCCTCTCCAAGGTTTCAGTTTCGAACGGAGAGTCTGTTCTCATAGCAGGATAATGGTTTTCTAGCATTTTGATCGGCGTTTAAAGCGCCTGAAACGGCTGCTTGCCCACTATTTATAGGAAGTGGCATTGGGTGCAGATATGGTGATTATTCTGTTTTTCGCAACCGACTCACCTGATCGAACAATGCGGAGAAACTCTAAGTCGAGAAAGCCAAGGAGAGGGCGCAAAAAAGGGAAAAATTGGGGTTTACCTAGCACATGGTACAAACTGATATCATGAGATAATTTTGTAGTTATTTTGGTTGTTTTGCCTTTCTGCTTGGACGAGGCCGAAGTGTGGCCCGGAAAAACCAGTTGATCCGGCCCGCATCATGCGCGTGCGGTCATATACATCCTGTCCCCGGATCTCGGCTATCATCACCAAATATGACTATTAACTTCGCTATTCCTTAGCCCTCTTGGCAGACAGCTCCGGAATTGCGTTTTGGGCGGTGTCTAATGGCCGCTTGCTGTTAGCGGCTCCTGCCCGGTCTCCACCTGGAACGCCACTTCCCGATGGGGGTGGCTGTGCTGAGACACCTGAGTTGCCCGAGGTTGCAATTGCGGAACTCCCTGATGTTCCTAGTCCTTCCGCAGTTGCGGCTGCGCCGCCTCCAAGACCTCCAGGTGTTCCACTGCGAGGTGTTCCACTGCCAGGTGCTCCACTGCCAAGTGCTCCTGCATTTCCTCCAGAATTGTTGGTGTGGGACTTCTTCTGTCCGGGCTGCTTTTCTTTTTCCAATCGCTCAACCTTCCTGTTTAACACACGAAACTTAAATTCGTATTTCTTATCCACAGCCTTTTCTGCAGATTCCACCTCCTGCGCCAACTTCTTCGCAAACTCCTCGTTTAGAGCTTTGATCTTCTTCTCGTAGGCTTCACTAGTAGCCTTTCTCGCCTCCTCGATGCCACCCTGGTTCGGTGTCTGCGCTAGCTTTTCGTTCACTTTTTGTTGGACCTTCGAATCAAGTTCCTTTGCAAATTTGGCGGTGAGTTCTTTCTTGGATGCGTCCAACTTGGTTTTCCACTCTCCTTCAACCTTCTTTCTCATTGCATCCAATGAAGTATTGGAATTCTTGCTTTTGGCAGCGTCGAGTTCTTTCAGTAGAGTCTGATCATATTGCTTCTTCAACGACTCTGTAAGAGATTTCTTCTCTTTCTCAAAATCTGCCTTCATCTTATTGATTTCTTCCGCTAACTTATTTTCTCCATTGGTCTTTTGAGATGCTTCGGATTCATTCGCTTGTTTCTGAGCTTGTTCAAGCGAAGACTTCATCTCACTGATTTGTTTTTCCAAATCCCTGTTTTTGTTTCTGTGACCAGTGAGTTTCGTCTTGAATTCGCTCTTCAAGTTTTCGAATCGCTGCAACAAGTTCTTCACCTCTTCGTTGTTGGTGAGCTGAGTCTTCAACCGTTCATTCTCCTCTTTCAATAGATTGACTTCTTGCAACTGAACTGCGGCTTCTGTGTCATCTTCATTGGATGTAACTGGTGCCTGCGTTCTGACTTTCTCGATCTCTTCTTGCAACTGTGCAACTTGCTCAAAGACGACCTTGTTTTCGTTTCTCAATGTCGTGTTGCTCTCGCGCAAGATATTCAACTGCTCAAGTTGCTCCATCAATCGTCCGTGGTCCTTGGTTGCATCATCCAATTGCAACTTCATCGTCTGCATTCGGGAAATTTGAGATCTGGAGGCATTTAACTCGGATGTCACATTTGCAAGCTGAGACTTCAATCTGGACTGCTCGTCGGTGAGGTTAACGACCTTGGCCTCCGAATTATCTTTTTCACGTCTCAAATATTGTACAACTTGCTTCAAATCTTCTGCACCTTGAGACTCAGCGGCAGGAGTTCCACCACTATTCAACTCAATCTGGTTGAGCGCGAGATTGTATTGGTATTCCAAATCTTTGATTCTCATTTGTGCCGCTGCCAACTCCTCTTGCTTTCCAGTTTCTTGCTCAGACAAAATCTCCTTTTGAGCCTTCAAATCTGCCTCCACTCTTTCAAACTTTGAGGTTTCCTCATGAAGCTTGCTTCTCAAGTCATTATTGATATTCTTCTCTTGAGAAAGTTCGGCAGTCATTTGCTCCAACTCTGTCAACTTAGCCCTGTACTTACTGTCGAGGTCATCGCTGATCGCAATTTGAGACTGTAAGTCGGCATTGATTGTTGCAACCTTTGTCTCATAATCGGACTGAAGAGTGTCATACGAATTTGCCTTCAAAGAATATTCGTGCGCTTTGCTCTTCAATTCCTGAATTTCGCTCAAGTAATTGTTCTCCGATGCGTACAACTGGGACTGGAGCTCTTCCACGTTCTTCTTGTATGTCTCAACTTCTGATACCAATTCATCACGCTCAGATGTGAGAGTCTGAGCCTTTTTGTCGGATGTAGTCTTGAAATTATCAAAGGACTCAGTAGCCTTCATGAGAGCATCTTCGGCAGCTTTGGCGATATTGCTAAACTCCGTAACTTGAGCTTCAGCAAGCTTCAAATCATTCTTCATGTCTTCGTATTCTGAAGGTAGAATTGTGGAATCGCTATCGACGTGTACTGATGCGGAACTGACAGATTGCCTCTTGCGAGTATCTGACAGAGCAGAGTCTGTGAGCTTTCTCCTAAGACTTTCAATGAGAGACTGTTTCTCAGCGAGTTTGGACTTTGCATCCAAGAGCCTCTGACTTAACTCATTCACTTGTTCGAGCTTGACAGTTTGAGCCTTCAATGCCAATTCGGACTGATTAACCAAAATCAGGATTCGCTCTTCTTTTTCGGCAATTTTGTCTTGTAAAGCTTGGTAGTTCTGAACACTCTCTGCAAATTTGTTGCTTAAGTCCGCCGAAGCAGTTTCTCTCTCCTTGATTAGAGACTGCAAATTGAAAACAAAACTGTTGAGATGGTCCTTATCCTTCTTTAACTGTGCAATTTCGTCTTTCAAAGTCAGCTGCAAGGTCGTCAAGATCTGCTTCTCCGTTGCCAAATTCTTAGTAGTAGAATTTGCGGCAATTAAGTTCTTCTCTGCGTCACGCAACTCGTTGGACTTCTTCACCAAGAGACTTTCTTGTTTAGAGGCCTGCTCCTTCCAGAAAGTTGCTTCATTTTTGAAATACTCAAGGTCTGCTTTCAGGTTCTCGAGCAACTTCTTTGTGCTGTTGAGTCTGCTCTCTGATAATTCCACAGAATGTTTGATAGACGTGAGTTTGAGTTGCAAATCTTCTTTGGAGTTGCGAGCCTCTGTCAATTCTTCATTGAGCTTGCTCATCTTCTTGGTTGTCTGCGCCTGGAGATCCCTCAAAGCTTTTTCAGCTTCTGTTACTCTAGTCTTCATTTCCTTATTAGATGAGTTGAGCATTGATACATCTGGACTAGAGGATTCCACACTGATTCCATTACCACCAAGTGATTTCAAGAGATCTCTTTCCTTGGAGACCGCATCAAGTTTGAGGGTGACGCTATCCAACTCACCTTGCAAGGTTAAGATTGCTTCTCTGGCTTCTTCAACAGCAGCAACTTCAAATCCATCAGTTTCATGTTCCTTATCTTCGAGTTGCTTACCCAATTGGCGAACAGACAAGAGCAATTCCTCGTTCTTGTTTTGTAAGTCGATAATACTGGCAAAATTGACCAACCTCTCAGAAATGAGTAGATCTGTGTCGGTCTCTACCGTACCATCCTTGTTACCGCTCTTGGCCAAGATCACATCAATCACCCTCTTCTCATTAGAAGTCAATGGGTCTTCGTTTCCCTCTCTGATCTTGGAATGTATCAAATAGTAACATAATTGTCTGCCGAGGTCCTTGGATAATTGCTTGATGGACATAAGTTCCGTCTCATATGAAGCTAATCTCGTCCTCAATCTGTTATTCTCTTTTTCGCTCTCAATTTTATCAAGACGCACTGATTCAAGTTTGCCTAGCATATCTTTCATTGACAGCTCGTAGAATTGGATCTGGTTTCTGTAATTAGCGATGGCAGGCTTTTTGGACTCGAGCTCGGAAACGAAATGCTGCAATTGCATAGCAATCTTCTCCTTTTGCGATTTCTCCAAGGCTAGCTCCTTCTTGATGTGGTTGAATTCTGTGTATAATGCAGACAACGAGATTCCCAGAGGATTCGTTTGCATGATGAGCTCTGCAGACTGTGCTAGTCTTGGAAGTTCAGTTTCCTTATGCAATTCGGAGTCCAATGCTTCCTCGGTACGTCTGACCCGCTCTTCCAACGCTATGATCTTCTCTTCTTTTTCAGCAATATCCTTGTTTAAAGCCTCAATGGTTTCAGCGGTAGAAGACTGCAATTCCTCGGAATACCCTTCAAGCTGGGAGATTCTCTCATTCCTTTCACCTAACTGGACGTTCAAGAGCTCCACCATATCATCCTTAGCACTTGATTCTCTCGAATATTTGATGGTTTGCACCTCTAACTTTGTCTCCAAATCCGAGGCTCTGGTGCGTTCCTTCTCGAAGTTGGCCTCTAATGTCTTGACTTGGTCTTGTAACGAGTCTCTCAAAGAGGTCAACGTTTCGGTTTGTGAGGTCAACGAAGAGATTCTGTTGGAATCTTTCACGTAGTTCGAATCATGTTTCTTAATCAACTCCGTGTACTTGTCTTGAATATTCTTCAATTCCTGCTCGTACCAATCCTTCTGGTTCTTCACGTATGAGAGCTCGTTGGAGACTTTGCTCAAGTTGAGCTTGTATGTGAATTTTTCGTTGGTGACTTCATTTAAGTCTTTTGAGATCTCGCTCAAACGTTGCTCGCACTCCACGTTGGCCCTTGTGAATTTGTTGAGCGAATCGTTCACTCTGAAGAGGTCCTGATCCTTGCTTCTGAGACGTTCGGAATAGGAAGATTCGGCCTCCTTGGCACTAGATTCCACTTTATACAATTTGTCGGTAAGAGACGACAACCGGTTCTGCAAGCTAGTAACAAGGGCGTCTTTCTGATTAATATCTGCAGTGAGAGTCTCGTTTTGTGCCGTGAAGTCCTCGTTGGCTGCAGACAACTTCTTCACGCGCTTTTGGAAGGTATCGAACTTCTTCTGTTGCACTTGATTAATCAGTTCCTGATTCAACTTGAAAAACGAAAGCTCCGACAGAAGACCCTGGTATTGCTGTGCCCTGTATGCGATCTTGGCCACCACATCACTGGCTACACCCAGAAGATCTGAGGGATCCACACCTATAAATGTTGCCCCAGCCAGTAATTCTGCAGTCCTGGACGCCACACCGACGTCCTTTCGAGTGTCAAGGTCTGCCGCACTTGCAAATGTATCGTTTGCCACCGAGTCGAATGCATCCTCCTCGGCCTCCGCCAAATTCTCGAGCTGAGTGCTTCTGTGATGCTCGACAGGCGAACTGTTGACATTCTGGGCCATAGAGTCCTTTGCCACGGCAAAACTCTTGGGCGTGGCGATGGTCTCAATATCCTTGAGTGGCGGGAGCAGTTTCAGCGGCGTAGCGAACTGCTGGCCCGAGCTAGGCGGATTCATAGTCATAGAAGTATTTGGGTCTTGGTCGACGGAGTCTGTTGCATCATGGGGGTCGTTGGACGCGTCTTCGGTGACTTCGTTTTGCAGCGACGGCATTTCCACGTCGATGTGGGGCGCTGCCTCGGTCATTTCTGTCTCTGGTGCTGAAAATTGGACGGAGTTTGTCGTTGAGGTGGCTTCACTAGGTTTTGGGTCCTGAGAAACGCTATCGGAGGGCGATTGCGACGCAGAAAGCGACAATTGGGGAGAATTGTCATCGTGGACCTCGTTCTCCTTGTCGGAGGGATGCTTTTGTTTTGGTGGGTCCATGAATGGTAAAGAAAAGTTGAATTAATGTAAGAAGATGATAGTTGAGTTAGCTTTACACCCGTACACCAGGAATGGAGAGGCTGGAATAGGTGGTAAAGGAAAAAGGTGATTAAGAGAATAGAGGGAATGCTGTGGATTATTGGAAGAAAAGGGGGAATGGAGGTGCTTGTGTATCTTTTTGAAGTTTTTCCTCGTTGTATGTAAGGATACATAAAGCTGAGCAGAGAGATAGAGAACATTGATAAGAAGCACGAAAAAACTTGAGGAATAAATAATTGAGTAGATTGGAAACCTAAAATACGGAAACAAGTAATAATTTAAGAATTACCAGAATATGCACGTATCCATTTCTAATCGGTATTTATGTTCGACAATCCTCCACATTGACCATATTCTCTGCGTACAGTTATCCAGTCATAATAATCACAAATATGACTAGAGCAAAGAAAGCAAAAAAATTCATTCATAATAAAAAAATTCAAAATCAAAATCATTCAGAGAATAAAGATGCAATTACAGTATTGAAATTAAATCTACATTCTTATCTGGATATGTATAACGGGCTGGTTGTATTGTTGCTCTATACGAGCATTAATGCATTTCGCCCTCACGGTCCTCCACTATTTCCACTTACAGTTCCTCCATATTGAGCACTCATCCCCACCTACTTCTCATGGTATTTCCTCACTATTTCTCCACATTAATCCTCCACCCTCACTTCTCTACTCTCAGTCCTCTCCACTTAGAACCCAAAACTTAATCCCTATCACTCCCACAATTTCACCGCCATTTTTTCTCCCTATTCCTCCTCAGATCCATGAACCCCATCTCATTCGCAGTTTCTAGGGCTTCAGCCCTCGTCACCTGATGCGCGGGCTTCCTGCACACCACCCTCCACCCACTGCGTCTTCCCAGAAAACATTTTTCGTTCTCCATTTCTCTCTTCCACAAAGCAGCCATGATTGAACCATCGTTGAAAGCCTTGGCTTCCAAGTACAACTGTGACAAGTCCATCTGCCGTAAGTGTTACGCCAGATTGCCACCAAGAGCCACCAACTGCAGAAAGAGAAAGTGTGGTCACACCAACCAATTGAGACCAAAGAAGAAGTTGAAGTAATCGGACAGCTTTTTTGGCGTTTGGCGATGTTCTGCTACTGATGCGATGTGGCGGGTGCTGCCATGCTGGATATTTAGCTTATACATGTTAATACATCTATCTATTGGAGTTGATGTAGGAGAGAGGGTGACAAGTGGAGGGGAAGGAAGTGAACAAGAAGAATGCGGATATGGGAAGAGGCGAATGGGAATGTAATGAAGGATCTTCAGGTCCCGGACCTTGGAGGAATAACTCTGTGGAATTTTTCTGCCTGGGGGACTGGTAGTCAGATGTTACTAATGGTCTGAGGTTCTGAACTCCAGAAATGAAGTCAAAATGAGTTGTGGATTACATTGGCTGCAGTGGAGTTCAACCACGGAATGTTGACTGTGGATTACATCCTTGGGGTCGTTTTATTTTACATTTGCGCTGCGTTTTCGTCCTAATGCTTCCACTCGGGCTATGAAACTCTTGCCACTTCTTTGTTGTGTCGATCGATCCTGCTCTCTAGTCTCTACTCTGTACTTCTAGTCTCTACCATGTCCTCTCTATTCTGTACTGCTCTACTTTCCATTCTAACCCTAGCCCATTCCCCCGACTTTTCCATCCACTTGCTTCCATTTCTGAAATTTGCAACCTTCCCACTAACCCTATAGACCTCTAGCTTGATCCCACTACCCTGCTTAGACTCCATATGTGTGGAAACTTTGGGAAATAACGGCTATCAGAAATCTACGAGTTCCTCGTTTCTTGCATCAATGGATTACAATACTTTACCATAAGTATCAAGACGTGGATCTCTTATCAACGTAACCACCAATTGCCAACCTATCTGGTCCCTTCTGTTCCACAATACTAGTCTACTATAATCTTTTTCGATATAAGAGTCGATTCAGGACTGCTGAACGCACTTGGTCAATATCCGATTGAGAGCGAATCTTCTGAATCAAATGTGGGTATTTGGAGATTGGGATCCATTTCAAATTCTAGTAGAGAGTTCATTATCTTGTGGGGTACTGATGAACCGGTTCCTCTGAATTTTGGCTGTTCAAAGTATGCATCAGTCTTACTAGACGACGTCTCGCTAATCGAGGGTACAGACTATTATATATCAACTAAGTCCATCCATGCCGTTCTTGCTTTCTCAGCATCGTGCTTCTTTAACGTCTGTCAATTAGTCATGGACAAAATTGTGGTATTCCTCTGAGCTTCAAACCCAAATTCATCTCTTGGCATTCGGGTGTTAGTCTGTCCGGTGGATCCATAAAATCACAATAGACCCGGATATACTATTTCTGACCCTCCTTTTCACCACTTCAAGTTATCTGCACCATCTTCCCACTATTGTCGTACCATCTTGCAACTATCGCACACTCAAACGGCCCACACCCTCCAATTAGTCATAGTAGTCAATCATCGATTCATGATGGTAAACATGTCACCAGATAAAGAATACAGTTCCCGAATTGAACCAAACCTCGTTCTCGTTCATCTCCTTCCATTATTACATTTGTTCCGTTTCAAATCCCTTTGTACCCTACTTTCCTCCCCCACTTCTTTCTGCTCGCAATATCTATCTCTCACATTGCTTTCGCATTGCTTTCGCAGCCGTTTCCACTTTCCTGATTCATCCATTCCCCAATGCCATTCTTACCAAGATGTCCAAACCCCTCCTCCAAATCCAATCCATTACCCTCTCATCTTCTCTATTTCTCGCTTCTTCTTCCTCGATTGAAAAAATTCTATGGCTCATTGTTCCGTCTTATCGCCATGCGGCATTTCTGTCCTCCCTCGCATTGGGCCCAAATCACCAATCCGCCACGCTTTCGCCACCACCGCTAAGAAAAACCCATTTCTCCTTCTGTTTATACAATTGATACCCCACAACTCCCTTCCATCTCTACCCTTCCTCTTTATCGCCCCCACCCTCCATTATTGGTAGCCCCCACTGTCTCCGTGTGGTCGTGCGCTGGCCATCCTTCCTGGTAAAAAAATGCCTACTACCGACTCACGATCCCGATCTAGCCATAATTGTTCATCTTCCCTGGCTACCCTCCCCGGCCCTCTCCGCTTCTCATCCTCCGGCACCTGTCCAATCACCCTAATCATCGGCAACCACTCTCGTGCTTCCCTTTTCCCCGATCTCTGTCGCCATTCTGGATCTTGTCGTGATCATCTACTAGCGCCGAATCCATCTCCTTCATTGATAGTTTCGCCATTGCTTAATCGCCGCTAGTTGCAAGGCGTCCAAGTATCACATAGCTACCCCTCCTTCCGGCTCCCACTCCTGCTGCCGCATTTTCTCGTGCCTGACGGGTGACTGAATCAGGTTCTCCCTCAAGGCATGAACAACCTGCTTCCAGACCAGGGATACTCATATCCACAGTCGGGTGCCATTCCATCGCCGCCGGACCAGGCCTCCGTTGCCGCCTCTGCCTTCTCGGGCACCCAGCTTTCGCAATCGAAGCGCCAGAACTCCATGAGTGCCTACAACAACAATCCGTCGCTGAAGCGAGCCGCCAATCCTTTGCAGATGCAGTTTCTGATGCAGAGCAATGTGCCGGTGGTCCAGGCGTTCCCTTCGGCAGCTTCGCCGGCGCGGTTTGCCTCTGCAGCGTCTTCGCGTCGGAATGTTCGCAAGTCGGGCCAATTTCTCCCCGGTCAGCCCAATAAAACGCCTACCCCGACCAACTACGACATCCCGCTGAGCCCCGGGGCTAATATTGCCCTCCAGAACAACCTGGATCTGTCAGGATCTAGCCCCATGGTGGACCAGCAGGTTTCGGCCACAGGAATCAATAAGGACTCATCATTGCCGCTGCTGAACCAGAATTTGGGTTCTCAACAGCCTCTGCAACCCGACCAGCGGTTTTCTCAACTGCTGCAGCAACCTCAACAGCCTCAACAGCGGGCAATGTCCGACGAGGAGCAGCAGCTCGCCACCAAGTTGAAAGAGACATACAAGAACATTGTAAACTTTGAGGAAGTGGTGCAGAAGAGCTGTATCGAGTTGACAATCAAGATAAATCAGAGCAACTTCTCCAGCTTGGCTTCTCCATATACATCATCAATGTATGGACAACAGCAGACCCTGCATTTGTCTGGCTCTCCAGTGCTGTTCCAGTCGGCAGTATCGACAAGCTCCACTGAATTATCCAACAATTTATGGACTATCTACCACCATAACGTGACGTTGTTGAACAATTATTACGATTTCCTTATCACAGCACTCAAGCCAACGGCAAATTCCACCCAAATGAAAACAGGAAAGAACATCGTTGACCTTTACAAGATTCCACGACGCATGTGGGTGTATGGCATTGTTGGATTTTTGGAAGTGCTAAAGAACATTATGAGCATTTTTCTGGACCACGAGATCTACCTGTGCTTTATTGCCCATTGTTTCAATATCGTGTCCAATTTGACCGATCCAGCCCTCGAGATGGAGGGCTGGTGGTGCGAGAAGCTCGGCGACTTGTCTCGTATGGCCATTGCCCTTTATTCCTCACGGTTCATTGATTGGAAAATCAGCGCCGAGTACTGGTACTCGGTAGCAATGAAAACCATGTATGGTCATGGTAAGATCTACTATCATATTTGCACTGTTCAGCAGGATAACTTGGATGCGCTCGTTAATATCGGAAAGTCCGTTGTTTGCCGCGATCCATTTGTCCCCACGCAACAGTACTTGCGTTTGGTTGTGGAGAATATTTGCACTCAGCGCAATATTCTCTCCTTGCTTGAATTGCCAATAATTGACTTCATCAAGATACACAAGGTTCTCTTGAGTATCCATACTAATTCTATTAATGCCAATGAGGCTTCACTCCAAACCGAGAATATCCATGATTCCCAATTACAGTACGGTATTGATTTGGTTACCCGGTACGGCCTCACTTTTGGTTGTGATTCCCATGGTTTCAACTTTTTCACCGGGACTTTCTGCATTCCAGGTGCTCATAACAAGTATGGTACTGATCCCTTCAATCAGTATCTCAAGCAACAACATGAGCAAGACCAGCAAACGAACACTCTAGACACCCTTGAGAAAATGAACTTCTGGTTTAATAAGGGTTCTCTTTTTGCAATTGCGAATGTCAATCACCTCATAGGTTTTGGTGACCCAAAGAATCCGTTTGCAAAAATCTTCCAACTTCCTGAAGCTCTTAAGGAGAGAAAGGACAAGAAGGATAGGAAGCGCAAGTCAAAGTCCCAAACTTCTCAAGAAGATGCATCAGAATTAGGAGCTAACATCTCCAATCTCAATGGATCCGAGGGCCAGCTCTTGGTCGCATCTGAGTTGTCTGTTACCGATTGGTTCTATTGCTTGACCTACATTAACAAGTCGGTTTTGGAACTTTCCTTCCGCATTTTGAACCACTACCTCATCGGTCCTAAGCTGGTCTCCACTTGTCATGTAATTGTGTGGTTGTATTTCCTCATTGCAGTCGGGGAAGCTTCCAACAAATATCATAACTCGAAGAGCATGTTTATGTGGTTGTTCCGCAAGTTTTTTCCTTGGGAATCTTTTATCAACTACTTAAACACTTTGGTCGCTGTTGCAACAAACAATCCTCACTTGAGTAACATGTGCCGTGACTACTTGGTCAATCATGCGGACTATCTCCAGTACTTCAACGAAAATGAATTTTTACCAGAGGTCTGGAAGTGTTGGGGTACGTTATGGTTTGATGTGATTTCTCCAAAGCAAGATTACAACGATTTGAATTCTGCAGGTGTCCTTAATCCCAGCTTGTTTGATTTACCAATTTGTGGAACTTCTCCTGTCATCAACATTCACGGAAACAACGGTAACTTGCGTGGAAACAAGAGTAAGTCCAAAGATCAGCAAGAACGCGAAAATGACGAAAGACTTGTGAGAATCATCTTATTGGCCAGAATTCTTGCCGACAAATATGACTTTGGCATTGTCCGGACACTGGAAGGATTCAAATACGATGAGAAGATATACAGTGAGACTGAAAGCGACTATTTGCTTACTTCTGCAGCTCCAACTATGACAAACGAACTTTTTGCATTCATTCGTCAGGTTGTTTATGGTGATGGTCGTCTTGTTCAAGACAACTTTGTAATTCCAATTTCTCCAGGAAACCTTGTCCAGACTGAGCATTTAAACATGTTCAGTGCAGAAGATAAGGATGACCACTGGTTTAGAATTCGCCAGGATGCAAAGTGGAATCAGATCGATGACGCTAACTTGGAAGAAGAGATGGTTACAGACGACGAGGACTTGATCAGATATGCAGAGTCTAGATTTGATGATGACGAATCCGACTATCAACAGCAGTTGCAAACGCAGATTTCTGGCCTGGCCAGGAAACCTCAAGACCATCACTTCTATCACCAGCTGCATCATCCACAGGCAGTCATGGACAGCGACGCTCACAAGTTCGAGGAATTCTACGCTGACAATTATGTTGTCACTTCTGACCTTCTTCCAGTTATCGGAAGCACCGATATCCAAATAGCTGGTGACCTTGGTGATAGAATGGACTCAAGCTTGACATATATTACATTGGATACAAATATCTGGTTGAAGCACTGTGGGCGAATCTTCAAGTGTGTACGCAATGGAGTATTCAAAGTCCTGATCCCCTTGATTGTGTTCCAAGAGCTCCGGTCATTGAGAAAGTCTGCCGAGGCAACCATTGCTGATGCGGCCACTCGATCTGTGATCATTATCCGTGAGTTGTACTTGGCCAGGGAAATCTTGCCATTGAGATTTGATGGTACAGTTGCTAGTGACATCAATGAGACCACGGAATTTGAAAACAATTCTAACTGGATGAGTAACGTTGACCTGACGATTTTAAATGTCGTGAATGAACACGACGAGATCAGCAAGAAGTTGTTGAAGGGCCTCCATTGCACCATCAACGGCCAAAGGCAGATCATTCTTGATAGCAAGCATGCCAAAATGTTCCGCTACTGCATTTTAATTACTGATGACAGAAACATGAGACTCCGTGCCAAAACGTCTGGACTCACAAGCTACCAAAGCAAATGGCTCTTTGGCCAGCTTGAGGAGAACTTCCCTGACAAGTGCATCGATTAAACACTACTCACCCCCCGCATTTTTATCATTTTGCATTGGTCACTACAAATAAACATTCTCAAGTAAAATTTCACGGAATTGAAAGAAGTAAATACAATAAATAGAAAATCTCTAAAGGAGCCAGCCCATGGTTTTGTTGAGTAAAGTAGGAGTGGCCTTTCCCTTGGCCTCCAACTCCGCGTAAAACTCGTACTCGTGCTCTTCGATAGCGGCAAGACCAGTTGTAAGGTCGGCATCCTCCGGCTTAATGAACAGGGTGCGCTTGAACAACTTCCAGGCAACGAAGATGACAATGAACACAAACAACATGACGTAGCTGTACAAGAAGTTTGGCAAGTCCCAGTGACCCGGCATGAGGGTCTCGTAGCCCAACACTCCAATCATTATAGTCAAGATTGTGGTGGCAGCAATAGCACCATATGGCTGGAACCAAGACTTGAAAGTGAATTCATCTCTGTTAATACCCTGGACTTTGCAGGCTCTGTAGAAGCACAAGTAGGTGTAGCCCATCTGGGCGTAGTTAAGAACCATGGAACCGGTCACCAAAGAAACCATGAAGTTCAACACTTTCATTCCCGACTGACCCAAAGCCATCAATGCCAAGAAAGAGAATGCAATCGAGACTGCCACACAGTAGATTGGCACACCCAGCTTGGTACAGTACTGGAAACATCTTGGAACAAACCCTTTGACCGAGAGACCGTAGAGGGCACGAGACGAACAGTAAGTGTAGGAAAGACCAGCAGAGAAGGCAGAACTAACAATAAGGGCGTTCACAATGTGGGGAAGAACTTCAATACCCATGTTTTGCATGGCCACCACATAAGGAGAAGCAGCACCGTCGGAGTGATCAGAAGCCTTTTCCAAGTACACTGGGTCGTTGTAGGCGATCAAGATGGAAACCGAGAGAGCACCTCCGATGTAGAACACCACCACACGGACAAGAACGGTGCGGAAAGCTCTGGCCATGGTCCTTCTTGGGTTCTTGGCCTCACCGGCAGTCATACTCAAGTATTCGGCAGAAACAACAACGAACATGGCGGAAAAGATGCCTGCCAAGAAGCCCTGGAAACGACCGGTAGCACCGGTACCAATGTGCTCAGCAATGGGTCCTCCCGCAGCCCTCCAGTTTCTGAAGCCAAAAGCATCGTGCTTTGGGTTACCTCCACACATGGTGATGAGGGTAAAGAACAAGAGGCCGATGGCCAAGATCAACTTTCCGAGAGCCAACCAAAACTCACTTTCACCGTAACCTCTCACAGCGAACACATTGAGAGCAGCGTAAATGAAAATCATAATGCAGATGGCAATGGCTGGCGAGTAGTCGTCTCTCCAGAAGTGGACCATACCGTTAACAGCGGTGATCTCGAAAGGAATACACAAACATTGGTACAACCAGAAATTAATCGAAGCAGCTGCCTCGAAGGCAGGGTCGACCAAACGGCCCGCCAACGTCAAAAATGGCGAGTCCAATGGCAAGTAGCAAACCATTTCTCCCACCGACACCGTCAACATACTGACCACCATGGTCCAGAAAATGTATGCAAGGAAAAGACCCAATGGGCCGGCGTTCACCAATCCAGAGGTACCAATGGTAATGAACAATCCAGTACCGATACTTCCTCCGATAGCAATAAGGTTTACATGTCTGCCTTCCAATGTTCTCTTAGTGTGGCTGGTCCTGGTTACTTCTGAAGCGATTTCGGAATGCTTTTCAGAGCTACCATCGATTGGCAGGATATTGACAGTAATGCCAGCGGCTTTCTTTTCTTCAAGCGACATGATTAAGGCGAATAGATTTGTGGCTGCAAATAACCTACAAGATCTCCAACCAGTTGATACTTATACCACTCGCTGCTATGGGAGACAACATTTCTTTTATGGCAAAAGCAACCGCAATGACGACGTACAATAAACTATCTTGACTCCGATAATGGTCAACCTAATCAGGAAAAGTTCTCAGTGCATTTTCGCGGCAACATTCAGCCTCAACTGCATTCCTCGCGGCACCATGCAGGAAGTTCCAATAGATTTCCAAAAGAAATGGTGGTTCCTGGAAATCATTCTTTCAGGGTCCTCAGCAGGAACTGTTTGCTATCACTTCATGAAGGTGTTTGCTGTAGAGTTCTCATTCTCGTTTATGTTTCAACTGGATGGCAAGAACAGAATCCTCCTCAGACTATTGACTACGGATGTATGCACCTAAATTGGAGATTCCATCCATTGGGCATAGGGCTTGGCAAAACCTCTTGATTCCTTCTCAATAGGAAGTAGAATTTTCCATGATCCCTCGTTTGGCGCCGTGCATGTCGAGGTTGTCTGCAGCACGGTTTCTGTTATTTTTTTGATATAGATAAGATAACTGCTTGCTTGGCAAAGCGTCTTCTGTTAGTGGTGGATTTGGTAAATGTTCTGAAGATAAGGGCCCACTCGCGTACCTAGGTGAAACTTCCGGAATTGCCTCGGACTCTCTACGTGACCTTGTTTGTAGTGCCTACATAGACTCCGTGGTTATGCCCACTTTACCTATCCAATCTATTGCATTTATGATTGCTACTACCTGACACTCCCTATTTGATGTTTTGTCTCCATTCTAATTGGCAATGCGATCATGACTATTTGCTGGCCGTGCAATTAATCATCGTTTCAAAACATGATTGCTGTTTCTTGACACCCCGAACCTTATCTGATATTCCTGCAGTTGGCCGTGCTCGTAGTCTTCATTTTTGTCTTGCATGTTACCTTGAGATAAACCACCGCTAAAAGAGCACCATACGAATAAATGCCAAGCCTGGTTGGTCACGGACGATGTTCACCTCTCATTGCGGAACATGTTCAGGCCCCACAACGGGACATTTCCACTAATGAGTTGATCAAAGTAATCAACCGAACGAGCTGCTTGAGTCCCACAAATGAAACGGGCTCTGTTTCTTCTGTAGTCAGCTTCTCGAGCAACGCGTCTCTCTTCATAATCGCAACCACAAATTGGTGGTAATGCAGCATAATCTCTTCCACCTGTAGGATGCCTGGAGTATACGAAGGTCCGAGCGAAAGTAGCACAGTGGCCACGAGTTGGAAGGTGGGCACCAAAAACTCGTAGAATGATACCATCTTCATGGAGTCGCCCGAAGTTGGGCTGATGTGGCTGCGGAGAACGAGCGGGACATCTAGTGAAAGGTTGATCAGCACACTCGACTGGTTGGAGTGAGAATCCGAGTTGTCGATTTGGAAATCCATTCCGAGGTCTGCATCAATTGATAAGAACTTCAATTGTTTTATAATGGGGAAGATCTCATTTTGGAAAAGCTGTGAGGCTCCGGCCTTGGTTTGGGCAATACGGATGAGCACATATAATGTCGACTTCAACGCAGTGAGTTCGTAAAGTAGTGTGTCCACACTAATGCCTGAACTTTTCTTTCCGTCTCCAGAGTCGCCGCATGCCACGATGATCTCGTCGGCTCTCTTCAACGACCTCACCAATAACGAGAGCGAGTTGTTGCGGACCAACACATCAAGAATAGCTGACGACTTTTCGATGGTGGAAAGGTGGATCAATGATTCCATAAAAAGAAGTGATGTGATGCGTGGCACACCTTCTGAGTACAAGGAATCATTGCAAATGATGTCGATGAACCTCTTGTCGGTGGATTGCAAGATAGACAAGATGTGGTGAAGTATGGCTTCGGTCTTGATGCTTCTGTGCAAAAACTTGTTGAGCAAAAGGTACAAGTCGGATCTCAACGTTGGGGTTGAGTTTGGACTTATGACTCCATTCACACACGTCTTGAAAAGCGGAAGAATACGCTGCAAGTTATGGGCGGTACCATCCTGTTGTGATGCTTTGTTGTCCTCTTCATACATGTCAAAGAGAAGTACACACAACGACATTAACTCTTCTGCAAATTGCATGTCTCTTTCGTAGTACTCATTGTTGATCTTGGGAAGTACCATTTGTAGAACACTAAGAATAAAGTCTGATTTATCGGAAACACCGTCACTGGTAAGAACTTGAATGATCTGGACCCATGAATGCAAAGATTTCAAATGAAGCGTCTTGAGCTCGTTGATCACAAAGAATTTGTTGAGCAATACCACAATTTTTTCCGCTTCATCCTGACTTTCTCTGTAAAGGGACAACCTTGCTCCGTCGCCAGCAATGTTGGTATCTGCAAGCTGGCAAGTCAATCGGATCAACTTTTTCAAGACGGGAACATGTGCTCCCTCGATATTTTTTTCCTTCTCAAACTCAACCGCCAAGTTGTGCAAATTGTACTTTTTCTCAAATTTCTCAAGTTTGTACTCTTCCACGTTGTAGAACTGATAGTTCAATACATCCAAGTAATTCAATACCTTAGGTGTGCCGTTGAGGAATTCATTGCTCTGGAGAAGGAGGTCGACATAGTACTCTCTTTTGGTGATGGATTTGATATCATGGAGTTCTAGTGACAAGTATTGGAGGACGTAGTTTCTGTAGCTGATAAAGCTAAAAAAAGTCTCGCAACTTAAGTCATCCTGAACAAATTTGTTGTTTCCACCTTCTTGAAGATCCCCCTCGAACTTGAAGTTCTGCCAAACAGTCATATCATCAATCTTGGTCTGAACAGTCAAGATCTTGGAGAACAAGTCGAATTTCCGCATGAACTGCAAGGTAATATTCGCAGAAACTGGATTCTGACACAACTTCACAATAACCTCCATGATTAGCGACGTCAACTTGGCTGGCCCAATTCCGATTTGATGCTTGAAGCCCTTGCGGTAGTCAACTTCTGAAATCAAATCTAACGTTGAGATCAATAACTCAACCAAGCACAGAAGCAAGACCCCGTTCTCGCTATTCGCAATAGTATTATCTATCTCCAATCTGTCCGCCTTGACAGTATAACCAAGGAGGAAATGTGCCACAGAAGGCTCTGAAGATGTTGGTAAATTTTCAATCAAATACTTCAAAATACTGTACTTTAACTGAAGCAGGTCGGTCACCGTTTCCATTTGAAAAACGAACCCAAACTGGATCCTCAAAGACTCATCAATATTCTGAAATATGCTCAACAAACGATTGCGCTTTAACAAGTGGTTGCTGTCTCCGGGTCCTTGTTGGATAAACAATGGAGATTTGGAAATCATTCCTAAAATGTTCAAGGCTGACTCGGCTATTGAGTCATTCCCATTTCCCACATACAAAGCAAAGTGAGCCGTTGTTATAACATGGAAGGAAAGAATCTCATAGAAATTGGTGACTCCCTTTGTTCCCAAACTCGCTGGATAATATATGTTATCTAACGCAGATTTGGGAGCGGCAAGAGTCAAACTCAATGCAGTTCCATACCCCATAGGAGCACTCGGTTCTGATCCGGAGATAGTGTCAGCATTCTTCAAGAGTGGAAGAATTTTTCCAATGAAAGCATCTTGAGTATTCAAAAGTTGTTGGAATGATTTCAACGCCACGTTAACAAGCGAAGATGTGATTTCGTCGTTAGCGATGGCCTCGCTTCCAATGTTGATGATATCAAAAATAACGCTGCTGGCCCTGTCGTCGAACAAGTAATTTAATACTGCGGGCGCGTGGTGCAACTTCAAGAAGGATTCGTAGGATAAGGCAATCAGCTCACCTGATGCTAGCACTGACATTGCGAACACTCCATTTTGTTTGTTGAGATCAACCAAAATATTGGGGGCTACTTCGTTCAAAAAGTGCCAATCCGTTTCTGTCAAGGAAGAGTAGATTATGTTTAACAACATGCCTTGAAGAGCATGTTTGGTTGGCAGCTTCAAGTCCTTTGTGTGCCCAAATACCTCAATCAAGAGGAACTCGATGTATGGCCAAATGCCGATCTGATTCTTGTGACGGTATCCAGCACCAAGATTGGCTGGATATAAGAGCTGCATTGCATGGACGTCTTCTTCTTTGGATTCCAACCCCAGAAGTAGCTTTTGTATGAGTTGAACGAAGTTGGTAACCTCGGAGAGATTGGTCAAAGTGATCTGGAAACTCTGCTTCATGCTGATACCATGGCAGAGCAGTTTGAGCTTTGACAATTCAGATTTCACAGAATGGGATGAATTGTTAGACAATGACACGCCAGTATAACGTGTGGGTTCCGAAGTTGTGGACGTATTAGGATCATTCTCATTGATATCGAAACATAACCAGCGGTCGACAATGACCCAAATTTTATATCTGATATCCAAGCTTTCTCTGTCAGATGCAAACGCAGACAAAAGATAAAGAACCAAATTAAGAGTGATGGTTCGGCTTCCAGCGTCAAAAACTACAGGAGACACCTTGTTGTCTGTCAGCATGCCCTTTGCCGAAATGATTAAGTTGTCAAACTTGAGAACATTGGTGATGATAGGCAGGAAGCGAGCAAAGGCAGCCACCCGGATGTTCTTAGAGATGAGACTGTTTCCATTCGCATTCTCGACAATTAGGGCCACTAACATGAAAAAACCGGAAATGAAGACAATCGAATCTTCAGACAATTGGATGGACAAGGGAGCGGAAGATTCTTCCTCAGTTTTACTCAAGGAAGAACTAGAGAACATGAATTCTTGTTTTTTCTGTTGGTTCTTCATGTAAACGCTCAAGTCGTGTTCCAAATTTTCAGACAATGCATCGATGTAATATGTCAAGGAATTGATAATGGAATCAACAGAAATCTTGGAGTAGTCATTTCTCTTGATATTTCCGCTTTGAGCATTAACCAAAATATCCCATACCTTAGCACTGGCAGTTTCTCCTCCAAAAGTTAAACTTCCCAAAAGCAAGCAGAAAGTTGCTGTGATCAACGGAGAAGTGTTATTGGAAATTCCCCAGCCAATGAATCCAACGACATTGGAGTCGTCAAAGGCCCAAAATTTCTCACAGAGGCTCTTTCTATGTGTATACGTATAAGCGCAGGACATGTAGAATCTCTCTAACTCTGCTCGGGAGGCTATCTCGTCAAGGTTCAATCCTTCATTGGTTCCATCAGGGCGGGACTCTGAAAGTTCTCCAGTCAGCCTTTTATTAGAATGCACGAAACTGTCGAAGTCACCACCAGAAATAGAACCTTGTCTGGTATTTGATGCTGGCATGTCCGGCTCAAGCTGCTTTCCGTTCGCTGAAGATAACAAAAAATCCTCTTCGCTATCACGCAACAGAGTAAGCACAATGGCAGCATGACTAATGAAGTTGCTGATGAACTTATGGAAAAATGGAGCCACCAACGTATCACAGAACTCAGTGGCGAGCTTAAACGTTTGGTTTTCGCATAAAATGGCTACGTTAGAAAGCTCCGGTCTCTGCTTGACAAGAAGTAGCAACTCCTCGCTCCCTGGATATATGAACTTCAAAGGCTTCAAAGTGGGGAAAGACTTCTGGAGAAGCGGTCTGAAATTGTAGAGAGTGTTATTCTCATAAAGAGATTTTGTCTCTGGGCGGGCAGACTCCGCCGAGTACGAAAGGACTTGTTCCAACGTTCCATAGCTGATGAGCCATTCCACGTACTTCAATATATCCTTCTCAAAATCAAATTTCTGAGTGCGCGACTCTTGTTCCTTGCACCAGGGAATCAAAGCAATGAAATACATTAGCTTGACTACTAGCAAATAGATCCTGATGGAAGTTTTGGACAAATCGATCTCGTCGCCATTTCCGCTGACCTTGACGTAATCTGCCGACAATACCTTGACAAAATTCTCATGGAACTTGACCACCTGGTCGTCGGAAACGTCGTTGGGATTGCTAACGATTCTCAAAAGAGAAGGAAGGTAATGCATTACGAGCAAATCGGAATCATCGGAGATGTTTTCGCTCACGTGGGCCACAATGGCCAGATACGACTCCCAGTTGCCCAAGGTGTCAATGTAGTTGTCCACAAGCGTGTACAATACCTGGCTCAAGAGGGTATGGGTGTCAAAGAGCTTGTTCTTGACGAATTTAACCCCTGTTACAAATTGCAAGTCATTGATGTCGCTGGTGACCTTCTGTTTGTCGATGAGATCGTTTTGGATGCGAAGAAGCTCGTAGATCTTCTTGAAGCTTGCGAGAATCGTGGTGAGAAGCTGCGATTCGGGCACCCCCAGTGGATATAGAAGCAGTACCTTTTTTTCTGCGGCCAAGTAGCCCACAATGTTCAAAATATAGTCAATTCGTTGGAAATATGCAAGTCTGCCGGCATCCGTTAAGTCTGCTCCTTTGGCGGCCGTGGTGACAGCGGCAATCTGAAGCAATTCTGCTGCACAAAGCTCATCCAAGGCTAACTCGGTGGAAATGGCACTTGCATCAGCAATAAACGGCTTGTTGAGTTCGTACTCATCACCACTATGTAACGTGACAGGTTTTCCCGATTCGCCAGCAGCCAATACGCTTCTGCTTTTCTCATTTCTTGGAGGTAAGTCAACTAAACTTCTGAGATCATTACCGATCCAGTTTTCAAGATCTGCGGGGACAGCACCTTGGACTCGGATGATGTTGTAGCATTCGGCAAACACTTCCACATCCCAGATTAGCAGGGTTGGTTGGGACATGCTGGAAGTGAATGGAAATGATAGTATATAAATTTTCGTTTTGATGTGTAGGTGTTGTCTGCAGGAAATTGGTGATGGACGAAGTAGAGGGCGATGGTTTTCGTGAATTCGGATAGGTACCAGACGCTTCGAGTGGAGATTGGTTGTTTATAAGAATCTCTTTTTTTGGGGGTTTTCTCGGATGTTTTTAACTATTTATTGGGAAGAATGAAGATTGAATGTGTGTTATGTGCAGGGAAGTGGGTTGTGTATTCGAACTAGTGTTTGTTGATATGGAGAATGACGAGGTTGAAAATTTTAGAGGAAATAATTTTTAATATTGGCTTAAATGCATTTTAATGATGTTTTTACTATTTTTTGTATGGTATTCTTACATTTTTGATGGGTGCTGTTATTATCATGGAGCAGGGCGGCCGTAAGATTGTTGTAATAGATTGTACACCAATCAGTGTTTTTGTTCTTTAATGTTCCTTTCACTTATCTGATCTTATGAGTACCTCTTCGGTTGTTGGGTATCCTCTGGCCCCCACTCAGGGCTATCGGACCCCCATTGATCCCCCATTGATCCCCCCATGGTCCCCCAAATGGTCCCCCAATGGATCCTCATTGGATCCCAACAACTGTTATCTTTCTCCGCCCGTAGTCGGTACTACTGTCTTTCCCTCCGTCTACTTAAAGGGCCCTGTTTCCATACTTTTATAATAATAACTACGATCTTTGGTCACGAGCCTACTAGTCAAACTATTACAATTGTGGAAGTATACTCTAGAAAGCTTTGATATGCTGAAGGAGACATTGAAAATGAGGAGAAGGGAATTACAAATGCTCGTTAGTTGTATGGGTCGACGGCATCATGAACAAGTCTCAGCAAGACCTACGGATATCCGGAAACTGATCTACCCAGAGAAAGCTCTTCCACAAATGAAAGAAGGTTAAACCAAGACGCTGATTGGGGTTTATTACACTCCTGTAGACTTATCTGACTTTGCGAAATAATCACCGACGAATCCTCATCTCTGAAATCCAGTATTATTTCCTTCAAGTCCTCCCATAACTCAAGAATTTGTTGTACGCATATTTCCACTCGTTCAAATTGAATCTATTGTTAAAACAATACTTCATTTCAGTTCCAGCATTACACGTCAAAACCAAAAAATCGTAAGTGAAGCTTCTCTTCTTTGTTTTCAGAATGTCAGTGTCTACAACCCCACTACCTCTTTCACGCATGTTCTAACCATATATTTTCTTCATAAATCATAAACCTCTCTAGTACATGGCAATTTGGCAGCCGTCAAACAAAGACATGGTCAAATGGGTCATCTTGAGGGGTGGATATTTGGAATCGCGCAGTTCAAGTGTCTTGAATAGCTGCAAGAGTCTCACAACGGTGTAGGATGCCTCTGTCAAAGCAAACTGCTGGCCCAAGCAAATTCTAGGGCCCCCGTTGAATGGAGCAAACGCCCATCCCAATTTCCTGGCTAGTGGCTCACCCCATCTCTCGGGTCTAAACACCTCAGCGTCTTCTCCGAAATAGTCAGGGTCTCTATGGGTGGAATAGACAGAATAGGCAATGTGAGTTCCCTTGCGAACAAATACCGGCGAGGTGCCGTCGGGTCCGCCTCCACGGGGAAGAGTGGTGTTCTTCTGTGCCACTCGGAAGTTGAGAGGGACAGATGGATACATGCGGAGAGCCTCGTTGAGCACCCATTTGAGGTATTCGCACTTCTTGAGGGACTCGAATGTAATGAGCGACAAGTCGTCGCCATCTCCGAATGATTCAAAGATTTCCTTCCGCAACCTCTTCAAAATAGCTGGATTCCGTGCCAACTCGAAAAATGTGAAGGACAACAACCCAGCTGTGGTGTCTCTGGCTGCCAACAAGATGTTCAAGCACTGGTCTCTCAACAACTTGGGGTCTCTGGTCTGCTTAGACAATTCGTACAAGAAAGTGTAGCCCTTTTCGGAAACCTTCTCCACCACATCTTCCGATGCATCTAATGCCTTTTTCACGTAGAAATCGGTGAAATCATGCACAATCTTGTTGGACTTTCTGAACTTGATCCCATCCTCAAGGAAGTAGAGACTCTGAAAAGATGTGCGGTGGAATAGAATGGTTTGCGAGTAGTTAAAGGCACCAGGAAAGTTGATTTTGAGCTCGTCAAACGAGCCGGGCTCGATGTAGGCGTTCTTTTCGGCACGCAACGACTCGCAAGATTCTCCAAAGAGAAATTCGGTTCCAGTGTCGATCGTGAGCTCAAAGAAAAGCGGCTGGAGGTCGAATTCGCTACCGTTGGCTTGCCTTATTTTATTTGCCAATGCCTGGATATGGGGCTCCAACGATGTTACATGGCCCACTTGATCTCTAGCAAATTGTGGCCTTAACATAGCTCTGGAGTGTTTCCAACCTTCGCCGTCCAAAGTGAAGATTCCAGCACCCAAAGTGCAATACATGGCATCATAGCGACTTCCCAAGGCAAAGTCGTTGAATTGGGTTGCCAAAATCGCCTTGATATTCTCAGGATCCTTGGTGTTGATTGATGCCCGGCCAGCAATAAAACTCCTGAATGTCTTCATCTTTCCTTCAAATCTGTCCTTGGTGAACTCGGGCAAGGTACCAGAAGCCTGAGCTCTGAGGATGACCCAAAGGTTTTTCCATCCCAAGATTCTGTCTCCCCGATGTGGAGCCTTGGAGGCGCCGGATCTCTTTAGGAGAACGTAATTCTTAACCTGATTGAGGCCGATGTAAACCACGAGCAACAAGAGCACAACGGCGTAGAAATTGTTTGTGGTTTTGTGATAAACCACCTCCAAGTCTATCAATTTTGTCATTTTTGGCCAGTAGAACTGCTTTTAGTGGCTAGACATGAGTCTCATATACTGGCAAAATGTGGAATCGCTTTATGTAGAATGCGGAGTAGTGCTATGCAGTCCTGCAGGTAACTCGGCCTATACTTTATCGCAACCAACTTCGCCTGGTTCAATTTGGGAGGAAAAAGCCAAGTAATGTAGATCGAGCCGACGGGAATCTGAAATTCCGGTGACAAAATCCTTAAATTAAGATTCCAGAGACTCTTCGCGGCCATGATAGGGGCTTTAGTGTCATATTTCCTAATTGGAATTGCAATAATTTCCTCAATCGGCGTCTGCGGCCGTGGTTGTTATTGCCGATAGTTGCGCATCACGTGACTTCGCATTGGTACTGCAAGCGCCCGCTAAGTTATATTATTTCCGATTCTTGCATGACAGTGACACCTGCGCATTTCCGCCCCTCACCACTGGCTGTGCTAGAGTATAATAAATCAATACTGTAACCAATATGACCTGATGCTCTCGCATGTGGTGACGGAGATTAGTTATCTTTTCTCCGTGTATGTAGGAAATGTGAATGTGGCACTTGCATTTTTTCTGCTTCGGTGAAGTACTTCTCTAGAGTTTGAATGTATTATCATTGATATCTCATAGCTAGAAGATCTATCTTGAGGGTGATGATCTACATTCTTCATTTCACTTTCTTTATCTAGAAATCAATCTCGATGGTAGATTCCCGCCGAAGACCTAGAGCCCTGGGAGTACACACAGGTTTGAATGAACTCTACCGAACCCGATCTGCACGACTTCATTGTTCTAGTCGATCTGGGTGACAGGAGTGTGAGTGTACCGAGGATCTGACCGCAATTACCCCTGAATTCTCATTATCATGTTCCCTACTCGTCCCCCCGTCCCCCAACATTCACTTATCTCAGTATGTAATGATTAAATAGTATATATGCCATTTCACGTTTAAGCCTGTGGACCAGCAGCAGCAACCTCGGCAGTAGCCTGGTCAGCGTATTTGGTGAAGTTCTCAGCAAACTTGCCTGCAAGGAATTTGATCTCGGAGTTGAAGGAGTCGGTACCTTCGCTCCAAGCAGTAGTTGGGTTCAAGATTCCATCTGGAACACCTGGGCAGGACTTTGGAATGTTCAAGTTGAAGGTTGGGAACTTCTCGTACTCAACCTTGGCCAACTCACCGCTATGGATAGCATCCAAGATGGCTCTGGTGTATTTCAATGAACATCTCTTACCGCCTCTGGCAGCAGAGGCTCCAACCCAACCGGTGTTCAACAACCATGCGTTGGCATTGTGCTCGCTGATCTTGTCAGACAACTGCTGAGCGTACTTCATTGGGTGCAACACCAAGAATGGCTGACCGAAACAAGCAGAGAAGGTAGCCTGTGGCTCGGTGACACCTTCCTCGGTACCAGCCATCTTGGAAGTATAACCGGAAATAAAGTGGTACATAACCTGGGCGTTGGTCAACTTGGACACTGGAGGCAACACACCGGAAGCATCACAAGTCAATAACACAATATTGGTTGGGTGCACATCAGCCAAACATGGAATCTTCGCAGATGGAATGAAATCAATTGGGTATGCACATCTGGTGTTCTCAGTAACATTAGAAGCATCGTAATTCACAACCCTAGTGAGTGGGTCGTAGACAACGTTCTCCAAGATAGCGCCGAATCTGATAGAGTTGAAGATTTCTGGCTCTTTCTCTGCACTCAAGTCCAAACACTTAGCGTAACAGCCACCCTCGATGTTGAAAACACCGTTGTCGGACCAACAATGCTCGTCATCACCAATCAACATTCTCTTTGGATCAGCAGACAAGGTAGTCTTACCAGTGCCGGACAATCCGAAAAACAAAGTAACGTCACCATCATCCTTACCCTGGTTACAGGAAGAATGCAACGTCAACACCTTGTGCTTGATTGGCATGATGTAGAACATAACAGTAAAGATACCCTTCTTCATTTCTCCAGCGTACTCAGTACCCAAGATAACCATCTCCATGGCCTTAAAGTTGATCTCAACAGAAGTTGCAGAGGTCATACCCTTGGTGTGTGGGTTTGCTGGGAACTTACCAGCATTGTAGATAGTGAAATCTGGCTCACCAAAGTTGGCGAGTTCCTCCTCGGTTGGTCTAATCAACATGTTCGTCATGAACAAAGCGTGGTATGCTCTGGCACAGACAACTCTAACCTTAATTCTGTATCTTGGATCCCAACCAGCAAATGCGTCGACAATGTACAACTTGTCTCTGGTTCTCAAGTAGTCCAATGCTCTGGATCTCGAGATTTTCCACGTCAACTCGTCAACTTGTCTGTTGACAGGACCCCACCAGATATTATTGGTGGAGCTTTCCTCATCAACAATTCTCTTGTCCTTTGGAGATCTTCCGGTCTTCTTACCAGAGTAGGCCATCAAGGCTCCGGTGGAGGAGATAACGGTTCCCTTCTCCAACAAACCATCCTCGTACAAAATTGGAGGAGGAGCGTTGTGTCTGATGGTCACGTCGTCGTTAAGGGATAACTGTTCCACCAATGGGTCCTGTGTGGACTTGATGGATGGGAGGTTGAAGTTCAAAGACGTGTCGATAGCAGTAGGTGGAGCCATTTTGAATGTTTCTGTCTGATGTAGAACTGAAGAAACTGATGGGAATGGGTGCCTTTTATATTCTCGGCCCTGCTCCGGGCACCCGGATGACTTTCACTATGGACCCCGGAGCAAGGGAAAATCTGGGGTAGCATGCGCGGAGAGCTGCAGTCTGCGGGACAAATCGGAGCAGTTGCAGTGCCTCGGGTGAGAACGGGAATCCGCCGAAGTGCCACGGGGAAATGGAAGTGACTGCATGTAGCGGTAGTATACACTTGGTAATAGCCGGTTTCTGTCTATCCAAGTCCAGAAACACCGAGCCACCGAGATTATCCAGTAGTTGTGGTGAGAAAGCTGCAAATTTTCCAGATTGCTTTCACATCCTTCATATCAAGTCTCCACAATTTCGGCTCTTCACCTATTGGTGCTACATGGAGGTCCGCGAACTCCACTTCCATAGCGAGTATGACAGAAGGTTTCAAACAACGTTTAGAATTCCGAATTGGAGCTCAAAATAGTTCGCTATCTCGGGCCGACTATGGCGTATACAAACACGCCGGAAAAGCATCGATTCCCGTGTCCTGGACTATTATTTGACTCGCCTCGGTTAACGGGAAGTAGCCCTTCTGGATTGTCTGGGGTAACTGTACCACTAACTGCAGGACGGGTGATCAAAATGTACTGCGTTCCACTGGCTGTCCTGCGGGGGATCTGGTTCTGAGGTCTTGCGACCAGGAAGTCTGGCCCGGGCGAATGCGGGACGGGGTGTTTTCTACTCATCTTGTCGGAAATGTTAAAGCCAATCTCGGAGGGTAATCTCGGAAGATAAGCTCGGAAAATAAGCTCGGAAAATAAGCTCGGAAATGTTCGAACATCTGTCAAAAAGATACTTTGCAGAAACTTCGAATGTGCGAACTGCCGGATTCTCTCCATCACGAAGCAAATCACATAGTAACCAAATTCACTCCCCTACCATCATCGAGATATCACTTACTCGGTCCTGGTAGTCATGGTAAACCAGCAACGGCTCAAATCCAATATCTTTGACCCCTGCAAGTAGCTTGTCATCTATGACATCCACCATCACGCACTGCTCCATCCGGTCTGAGGTCAGGTCGGAGTGATTCGATCGTAAATAGGTTATTCCGGAACAGATCAATCCAAACTTGAAAATCTCGGTCAAGTTCAGATACGACGGGTCAATCACGGGGCCGACTATACCTCCAACGAGCTGGCCCTTCCTTCCATTTCCTAATTCTTCCATAAATGGATAGAATCTAGCTAGCGAGCTCTTGTTGGTGAACAACACAATACTTCCAATCACACTCTGGTTAGTAGGTTCAAGTGCAATGATGATCTTAACTTCATAAGGCGATCCCCCGGTCATGCAGTTGATTGCTTCTTGGTATAGATAGCGTGTGTGACGGTTTCGTTCAATCTGCTCTGCCTTGTTTAAGGGGGTGTCTCCACTGGACCCAGCACCTCCGTCCAGAGTGTTACTCGTAGCCCTCTCGATTAATGCCTGGAGTTTGTCTGGCTGCATACAGATGTCGAAGCGAACGCCAACAATAGTTAATTCTCTGAAAATCTTCTGTGGAACTGTCCAGGCAGAAAGTTCTTTCAAGATCACAACGTGTGCCTGTTTCAGCCTGGATGATGCACTCAAGTCCCACCCCGAATTATTGAAGAAGATCACTGCCTTTGGGTCCGACAACATACTAGATTCCTCGGCGAACTCGAGCAATGGGAACAGACTGCCCAAATAAATCGACGTGCACTCTGCTTCTTTGAATAGATATCTCACCGCTCGAGCATGGAGATTCTTTCCGACCAGCTGAAGCCTCTTTGCTTTGTCCACCAAGATGTATACGATACGGCCAATCTTGCCAATTTCTGTAGCCCCGGAGGCATCAATTTCCTCTACCCATGTCAAAACCACTCCGTAGAGGATGTTGAGCGACGAATTGCGTACAACAAAGTGTTTCTGGGCGGAGGTGTTCAGGTGGAGGAGCAGAACAAGCAACCGGAAAAATCCATCTGAATGCGGCACTGTCAGATTTGCTTTAAAGAGTTTGAGCAATCCTCTCCAATCCCTATTGAGATCGAACTCGTCAACTAGCCACCTCCGCTTTGGTGGATGTGCTCTGCGGACTTTTGTGTGTTGACGGTCGGGAGTAGTTACACTCAGCGACCGTCTCTTCTTCGACTTTGCAACCACAAACTTCTTTTCGCCAGGAATACATCCGTTGGCCGTGTACGCGCCCATAAGAACTCCCGCCAACTCGGTAAGCGCATTCTTTGTGTAATCAAAACAGCACAAGTAAGCTGAACCAATACTCTTGTTATAGAAAAAGTCGTACGGTGACAGCGTAGCCACAATCACGAGAGGTTTGGCTAGCAGCACTCGCTGTTTGGACTGTGAAATCGACAGAGGTGTGGCTCCACATAGTATCGACACATACTTGACTATTCCGATCTGGTACATATTTCTCAGAGCCTCGGAGGTTACAATGATGACGGCGGTCGAATTTTCAATAAGCAGCTCGTGCAAGGCAGTGAGTCCATTGGCGGTGTAGGTGGTGTGAAGAACATTCAACTTTTTAGACTTATCAGTCTGGTACAGTGCTAACAACTCGCCAAAACCTTGAAACACCTCTTCTCCAGTGTACAATACCTTCTTATCGCTAGGAGCTTCCTTTCGTCTTGGGTAAACAGGGTTGAGGAGCGGCGTTAGAAGAAGAATATTCTGGACGGGTTCGTCTCCCACAAACTGCGTGAGTGGAAGTACCCCCTCATAGTCTCGTATGAGAGTCACAGAGCTGCGATAGGCGAGCTGTGAAAGTGTTTGGTGCTTGGCCCATAGATCTGGGTGGATGTCTTTAAACAATTGAACTTCAGATTGTTCTCCGTTGGGAAAGAGTTTGTCCCACGAAGGCAATCTGCGCTGTACGGCCTCTAGCCTCGTCAAAGCCGCATTGATGATATCCTCATCGAGTGTTCCGTTGGCCAACGCCTTGGCTATCGACTCAATGGCTTCTACCTGAAGCTTGAAGTCGTGACACACCATCACCAAATCACAGCCAGCGTAGACGGCCAAAACAACGCCTTGCCCTAGACCAATCAGGTGATAGAGTGCATCCATTTCCAAGCATTCACTGATGACAAAGCCCTGGAATCCCATTTCATTTCGGAGCAATTGCGTCAATAATACTGGCAGCAAACAGGCGTGGGTTTCATCTGGAGAAATGGTGGGAACTCCGCATCCTGCTGCAGAAATACCGTCCAAGAGATTTTCCTTGATGAGCTCAGCAAACGGAACCAGGTTCAACCGTTTGATTTCGTCGAGCGAATCGGCCATCATCGGCACCTCAAGTAACGAATCTACACTGGCATTGCCGATTCCAGGAAAATGCTTTCCTACAGTTAAAAGCCCACCATCTCTTAATCCACGAGCACATGCTTTTCCATACTTGACGACCTCATCGACGGTAGTTCCAAACGCCCGAACCGAGACTAATTGGTGCGATAATTTCGTCACCACATCAAGCACTGGGCCCAAGATAATGGAGAAGCCAATCTGCTTCAATTCAATGGCTATAGCCTTCAGGACCTCATAAACAAGTTCAGTGTCGCCTGTAGCGGCAAGAGCCATTGCTCCAGGGAACTGAGTGAGGCTCTCTGGATCGAAAAGTGAGTTCAACATTCCTCCCTCCTCATCGATAGCAAATGCTAGAGGATACTTGTAGTTTGCGTGGCTGTATGCGATAAATTGAAGATCCCGGATAAGCCTCGACATCTGCTGGACGGAGTGGGCGTTTTTCCTCGACAAGATCATCGTGGAAACTTTGTATTTGACAATCAATTCATATGCTTGTCGAGTGACAGTGGTGCCTTGGAAGCCTCCGCATACTAGCTGGCCGAGCGAGTCTTCGATCATTTGGATTGATTAGTGCAGTTTTCTTATGGTGAAGATTTGCAGTGGGAAATCACTTCGTCTCTGCAGCTTGTCAATTTTTGGTTATGAATCAAGGTAGGATGTTTGGTGATAGTGGAGGTATGTCTGCAGGCCGGGGAAAGGTGGGGGGAGGGAGAAAAGATAATGGGAGTAAAAGGAGGTGAAGATTATGATTTAGAAGAATTGAAGTTACATGGTTGGTCGGGACTTTAGGGAATTTTGGAGAAATTTTGAGAATATTTCGGATTGGATGTGAGTATCGAGTAATGAGTTCGGCAGTCTTGATGATATGATGATGGGAGTGCGGGTTTGATGGTGATGATGTCTTAAGTAAGGTAATGGAATGAGGGACGAGATTCTGGAGAAAAATCATTCAACTAGGTTGTGGATCTTAATGGAAACTATGAATTGAGTTCGACGGCAGTACCATCAACTGGAATCAGTGGAATCAGTAAATTGGCCCCCAGCATTATGGCAAAGAAATATAGAAGCACTTACTGCAATAGGATTTCATACTGAAGTTTTATCTCGTCAGAATTTCATAAAATGCAATATCTATACCTGTTTTTTCTCACTTTGTTGGTGTGGCTACCTCCCTTGGGACCCCATACATTCTCGATCTCTAATTTCCATCTCTTCGCTCCAAGTCACTTCTCTCTACTCTTATACACATTTTGTTCAATTTGGCTGTTTTCTCTTTCCTGAAGACTCATTACATTTTCTCTTTATTGTTGACTTTCTTTTTTTTAGCATTGTGCCATCTACAGTCATCTTGACTACCATCTCTATTTTTCAGTTTTATGCGAAATCCATTCTTCTCAACCAAATATAAAATGATAAAATGTCCACCAAAAATCGAAAGTCCCTCTTAATATCCTCAAAATTCCCACAACTCCATCTTTCCCTACTCCTCTCTTCTCTACCCTAGTTTTTTCTCCAGATCCCAGCCTATGCAACTCATCTGCCCCACTATAACCTCTGCGACTCCATACAAATCCAATTCTGAACTCATAGATAAGAGCAAGCCGCGTGTCAAGTCCGCACGAAAAAGCATGGAATGGGAATCGCCGACCTCTGGCCCATTGTAAGCTCCGAGAGTGATGAAAGGCTAGCTTTTCCGGTGTTTTTGGCCAGATTCATCGAGAAACACTCCAGATTCCCACGATTAGCAATCGATGCCTATATGTTCATGTTCTGGTCGCAGCTTCCGGGCGCAGAAAACGACCCCAATATCCATCGACGCATCATACGTAACTTTATGGCAAAATTGTGGTACTTGGTACAGCACAACGTGCTGTTCGTTGTGGTTTTCGATGGAAAGTACAAACCGGGAAAACTCCGAAACGGTCACATTCCCGAGATATCTGGCTCTATATCATATGACGAATTGCTAACTTACTTCAAGAAATTGCCTCCCTCAACATATTCTGAGGGCCTGTCTTTGGTAGAAATGCTCAAGCACATTCTCCAGAGAAATTGCATGGATTACATTCAGGCGCCAGCAGAGGCTGAGGCCGAATGTGCGTGGCTTCAATCGTTGGGTGTGGTGGATTTTGTGGTTTCTGATGATTCTGATACGCTAGTTTTCGGTGCTACTAAGATGCTCCGCTTGTTCAACAGACTGAAATATAAGAATGAGCAAGGAGAAGACGTTCTCAGCTCGACCGATTATTACGTGAACCCTGTCTATATGGATCAGGTGACAGATAGAACGGGCCTAGATAAGTATAGGTTGGTGTTGATTGCTGTTTTGCGTGGAGGAGACTACTCAACTGGTGCTCAGAACATTGGAATAACCAGAGCAAGTGAAATTGCACTTTGTGGATCGAGAATGCTCCAACAATCTCCCAGGAAAGCTCTTCAGGATTTTGGAGCCTTGCCAGACTTCACTACAATGTTCACTGAGACTTTTGTTCACATGGAGAGCAAAGATTGTATTCTGACGGACAGGTACTTCTCCATCAAATCGGAGCTAGATAGAAGTGACAGTCTCGCATCATTCAACAACTTCCTCGGCAATTTCTTGAAGCTGAACGCAAAAGATGTATTCGGGCGAATGGCTACTATGAAGAATGACCTAGCAATTGACGATTACTACTCGCTACTCTACTTTATGCCGTTGGTAAACCAGAAAATATTCAAATTCACACCCTACTCAGTCAGTTTCAGCGACCTAGCTGCCGACAATGACGATCTCCTGAGAGTGAATGTGGACTGCTCTGTGGCGAGATACAATTTTGTCTGCTCAGCAACCGATATTGGCCGTCTGACCATCGTCAACGGGTCGCATACATTTGTGGGATCCGGAAGGGGAGCGGTATTATCTAGAGAAAAATACCTGCTTCCAAATGAGCGTAAGTACAACTTGAAGTCATTTGCACTCAAGCTTTTGGCGGAAGGTAAGTATTTGGACATCATCAAACTCGCTAGAACGAAATCGCTAGATGATATTCCAATAGCAGTACTCAAGTTTCAAAGACAGCAACTTAACGAGGCAGTTTATTTGACAAAAGCCAACCAGATCGTTCAGGACAGCGAAACCACTGAGCAAACAGAGGCTGAAGCAGACGATCCAAATTCACTGGTCGTCGACATCGAAGAGGAAGATGACAAGGCTATCTCTGTTGCCGTGCCTTTGGCAGCAGTTAGGCTCATGGCTCCTGGAGTCGTGGAAGAGTTTGAAAGACAGCAACTATTGAAGCGATCTCCACAGAAGAAAAGATCTCCACAAAAAACGACATTAGATCTGATATGGAACATGCTGCCTTCTAAAAGCAATAAGTCTCCCACTAAAATCGAGACGCTGAATTCAAACCTAAAGGTTGAAACAATAAATTCAAAGATTGACACGAAAGCAGGGCTATTTGTCACTTCTGATTTTAAGAAGAAGAATCCCATTCAAGAATCCCCTACCAAAGGGTCTTCAGCAAAAGAATCTCCGAGAAGAAGAAATCATCGGAATGTCCTCCTACCTGGTCAATCTATGGTGACCTCATTCTTCAGACCGCGCCACGAGACAGATCCATTTCAAGATGCCATTTTTGTTCCTTCTGATGAAGAAAGTGATGTTGGACCTACCGATTACATGAGAATGAGGAATGTTTTCGACAATGCACCGGCTCTTGGCCGGCCAAAGTCCAAAGCAACTATTGAATCTCGTTTGAGCTCCCCTGAACTGAGTCCAACAAAAAGGACCCGCCGTGAACTTGCTTTTTCGCCTGACAGTTCGCCCATTAAGCCGAAAAGAGAAGATTCAACTTTCGACCCGCGACCGATCTCGAGATGAGTGCGCCGAATATGCCCACGCAAGGACCAGCTTAATGGCAATTGGCATACTGAAGTTCGCGAGGAAATCTGCCAGAGAAAGTACGGAGCATCTTGGACACTCGATAAGAGGATCGGGAGTCATAACCACTTGCATCGTCTTCAATGACAAAGTAATTGGCTATGCCGAATTTCCGTGTGGTACAAGACGAGTTCTACAGATGTTTTCTCTACTTCTGATTGAAGTGCTTTATTGCACTCTCTCGAAGGTCTCCATCAACTCTCTACTTGATTTCCACTTACATGGGAGTATATTAACATAATGGAAAAGGCTCACAGGGGAGAAAACAGCAGTACCTACACGGGCATAGGGAAGCCAACTATTCAAATATGAATGGATAAGGATTCCAAGGCTCCCAACAACAAGTATGTGAGTCCAGAAAGTGCAAGGAGTATAAAATACCAAAAAACACCGATTGGTGTATCCATTACACAAACACTTCTTTCCACCAACACTAATTAGACCCTAGCAAAATCACCGAGCTCAAAGTCTTCCTGAGTGGACGTACTTAGATGCATTGAATGTGTAATATCTGTCTTCGTACAATCCAAGTAAATGCATCCGTCATTCATCAAGACCGTTAGTGGAATAAGCTGGTGAGGTATGTGGATCACCTTCTTCAAACTCAGTATTACAATTGTAACATTCGAGCCCCTCGTCATCTGACATGGGGCTCGAATGTTAAATACGAGAAGGAATCACCAGGTCTCGAGAAAACACACGTCCCTCACGGCCCTTAACTCTTAAATTGAATACTTTTGATCCTTGAAATGATCCTGAGTTCCAGCGGGTCATTTACCCGAGTGATGGTAGACCTATATCCAATTGTTCTCCGTATTGGTCAATCAATATCAATGAAAATAATGTTCCCGGAAGCGTTAGAGTCAGGAATTTTGATCTCGAATATCTTTCCAATTGCAAACTGAGAATTTCCAATGTTAAAGTGCGAGGGTCCTCTGTAGTCGACATATTCCATTCTTTAACCCACTAGGAAGTTTTGTCTTCGACCAGCCTTTGATTGGTTGTCCCTCAGCCCACAATATCTTAAGAGTTGGGGGTAGATGGACTTTCGACATTGATGAAAGCATGTTCATAGAGATATCAAGAACCTTCAAGTCAGGAAAAGTTACGTTTCTCAAGCTCGTAATGTAGTTGTTGTCAAGGTGTAACATTCTGAACAGTTTCGAAAGTACGACACCGTCTGTAGTTGTGAGTTTGCGATGTCCGACAATAATCTCTTCGAGAAATGGGGGGAATTTCCGATTTGCAAGTGATGTTATAGGAGATTGTGAAATGTTCAAAAGCTTCATGTTGATTGGCAATGGTAGTTTACCAACTTCCGACATGTTGCATCTTGTTACTTATGGATTTATGTACGTCCACCCAGGAAGACTTTGAGCTCGGTGAGGCTTACTAGAGTCTAATCAGTTTTAGTGAGTAGAAGATGTTGTTGAGTATGTACCCTAATGGGTATTGTAAAATTCAGATTACTGAGTGCACAAGACTGTGGCTGGTACTAGAGTGAGTCAAGCATTTCCCGTATAAAATAGTAATAGTATCATTTTAACAGATTGTAAACCAATAAGTTTCTTTTCACCTTTTCTTCATTGGATCCTGTGGAGATCATTCGTCGTCTCCATCTGCCTTGGAACCGCTTTAAGCCATCGGCCGCTTACTGAGTTTATCCAGCGCAGGAGTCATCTTTTCTTCCTTTGCTCGTATTCGACGTCGCTTTATTCGGACTACTCCCAGGGCCCGTTTCTACACTATAATCAGTATATCTACCATCTTTGATACTGAGACTAGCAGTAACACAGAGAAAGAATGAAATCGTATTCGAGGGAAAAAAGATATCAATAATCGATAAGGGTACTTCTTAGTATTCTCTAAAGGTACCACCACTTCCGTTGCATCCTTCACTGGTAGAGCTCTGCAACCTAGATGGGACGATGCCTCGGTGGCTTTTACTTAGATGAAATAGCAGGTGGGTGAGTAAGAGTAGATTCAATTCGAATGACCCATCCCAACACGGCTGAGATATCCCGACAGGATATTTATTTCTGATGATCGGATAATGTCCTACATTCAAGATGTACTGGTCTATTCACTTAGAGTGCGTACATTCATTTTCGTCTAGCACATACCTCCGTATCATTCCCTTAGCTTGTATGTCGGAGTATTGATTATTTCTTATCAATGGTGGAAGTTTCAACGTCCCATTCACGTGTACCAACGAAGAAATACTGCTCTAAATCGTATGTAGACTTAGTCGCTCGTTTTCTACGTTGTACTAACCTCCAGGTGTATCAACTGCCGGCTCAAGAAGGTATGCATTACATCGCAATCAGTTTTTGTTTAGGACTAACTGTTGTAGAAAAGATGCGATGGTGAAGAGGTGTGTGGAAACTGCAAGAAGACGGGAACGAAGTGTGAACGATCAGTAACCGACCGAAGAAGTATCCGACCCACTGCCGTAGAGATAGAGCGGCTTCGTCGTCTTGTTTCATCTCTACTGTCTACTTTGGCTAGCATAAACGACATAGTCTTCAACGAGCCTACTGAATCAAGCCTAGCGAAGATCAAGGAGGTCCTTGTGTCGTCAAGTAATCATGAAGTTCAAGAAAAGGGTACAAGAAAACTACCAGTGTCCATAGGGGTAACCAGTGGAGGTAACTTTTCCATCTATGGTCCCACGTCTGCTTTCTACAATGTAATGGATATGTCTACGAACGAAAATAACGCTGAGTTCTTCGACAATTCATTGATGAACCTGTCATCGTTGATCTTATGTCTCCATAACTTCTTCAAGTGGCAGTATCCGGATATTGCCATGTTCATCCACAGAGAGAGTTTCCTCAACGATTTCATGAATCCTCGGAGTAACCTGAGCTACTGCTCTGAAGAACTCGTGTATGCAATTGCTGCTGTAGGTGCCAAATGTTCGAAAGACGACAGCCTACGGCGGCTCTCCCAGTCGTTTTTCGAGACCTCCAAAAGTAAGATCTTCGCTAGAAAGATATGTCATCCTCAAATCAGCACGCTCCAAGCGCTACTCTGCCTCTCGCTCTATGAACTTGGCGATGGTAATGCCTCGGCCAGCTGGATGTTGTCGGGAATGGCCATTCGTATGGGGTATGACTTGGGTTTTCAGTTGAATCCTCGCGATTGGACCATATCCTCTCCAGATGCGTCAGACTCGCAAGATTCTATCATTACTAAGACGGACCTTTTGGTGCGGTCCAGAATCTACTGGGGTTGCTACGTTTTCGACCATTTTGTGTCGTTGGTTATGGGGAGACCGGTCACAGTTCGTAAGTCCGAAGCGTCGATTCCGTCTAGTGAACATCTTCCCAACTCCGAAAACATTGACGATTACATCTTTCGGCCAAGTAAAGTAGAAGGCAGTGTTGAGAATCTTGATGTTTCAGTATCGTTGGGCCAACTTTGCTCATTGTGTGACTCTGTGGGTTTGATGCTTTCAGATATTTTCTCGTCCTCGTCAGGAGAGGACGGTTTTGCTTACTTGAACGGAGCGAGACTCGACAAGTACAACAAGTCATTAGTTGACTGGCGCTCGCACCTTCCTTCTTTCATGAGGTGGAGCAAGAAGTCAATGAGAAAGCAATTGTACAATCCTACTGTCATGACGTTCCGCCTTTTCTACTATGCGATCTTGCTATGTTTGAACAAGCCGTTCCTAACGATGAAAGTCAACGCTAAAGGTCCATCGCCTCATAGTGTGTGCAACGAAGCGATTTCTGAATTGGTGATATGTCTCTCGAACTTCAACGAATCTAGGTACCCGTCCTCGACTCTTGTTGTCTACTCCTCCATATTGGGAATCAGTGTCATTCTTGCAAAGGTCTATTCGGTAGATGGAGCACAAATAATACCCGAAGATGACTTAAAGGGCTTGAAGGTGTTTCGTGCGACACTTTCGGATGCGTGCTCGAGCTGGAAGTTGGCGTCCAAGGCATTAATGTTTCTTACCAAGAGAATCTCAGAGCTCAATATTCCACCCATCACCCAAGTGTTTGACACTGTGGAGGACGTCTACCAAGATAAATTGACGCAACAAGAACTTGACGAGATCATGGATCTTGGAGGACATTTGGCATCACAGGAGAACTTTTTTGCGAACTTCTTTGAGTTCCTCAACGATGAAGACTGGGGTAGGGCATAAATCCAAATAGGAAAGCTAACCTAGAGACAAAGTGGAGACAAAGCTTGAAATTGCTGCTCAAAGAAAATTATCCAGAAATAAATGCAGAGTATAAAAAGGCGATATGAATAAGAATGTTGCGTTATTCAACATCTTTCGAAATACACATCTCTGTCATCATCGCTTGGAGTGCTGGATTTTCGTTCCAGACTGTGTAGAAGGCAAATGTCAAGGTTCACTTCCAATTCTTCAAACTTCAAAGCCATGAACAAAACAACGGGAAATTCAGGCGAACCGGGAGATCTTGGATATAATGGATTTCTCATCTCTTTGTTCTATCTAGCACGCATAGACATCGAGTGCATAACCGACGCAAACCTTACGGTGATCTTCAAGAGCTTAGTAAAGAAAAACACTGTCACTCGAGAGAAAGGACTAGCCGAGTTGTTGAATTTGCTTCAGAATGAGGATTTCAATTTTAGTGATGAGAACTTCATCATGGTGTGGCTTCAGTTGTACCCTCGAGTTGCGCTAGATAGCTCCAAGACTGTCAGACAGGCTGCTCATCAAATCCAAGCGACATTGTTGGAGAAAATCGGTGGCAGAGAATTCAGCAAGTATTTTAAATCGTCAATTCCGGTGATGCTCCAGTCTTTGTATGACGACAAGTCCATAGCAAGTGCCACCCATACTGCCTTGATGCAGAGTTTCAACAATGACTCCGATAGAGTGAATGTGAAGTTGTGGGAAGTATTTCACGAGCAGATCACCAACTATTGCCGTGCAGTAATCGTCAATGAGACTGCTTCTTCAATCACGGACGAACGCTATGAATCTCAAGGTGATTCCTTGCTCAAATATGATCGGGCAGTCAATGGAGCAATCAAAATGCTAGTAAAGCTTATAACCATGGCCAACAAGGGAACATTCTTCCTTTCCGAGAAGTCTATGGGAGATTTCAACGAAATTTTGGCACATGAGACCCTTTGGGATGGGTTGCTGGCGTGCACAAGTGGCTCCACCATCAATATCCAATTGACCAAGTCTTACATGCAACTTCTCAAGGTAATTTTTGTTCTAGACGAATCCAGCCAACTCTTTCCATTCACATCGCACCTCAAGGACGTCAAAGGCTTGTACAAGATGGTTTCGAAGAAATTCATCAAGGGTGTCAGGTTGCTGGTTCCCAATCCTGAGTCTCCAAACTCCACTATTGTATACCTGGGTACCATTTTAGAGTTTTGGGATACACTCAGTGCACTCACAGTGTTCACTGGCTTGGATGCAGCTACCAAAAAGTCTTTGAAGATAAAGAAGAATTTCTGGCTGATCGGTGGCTCTAAAAGCTACTCTCGTCTACGTGAGTATTTGAAGATAGGCGCATGCCTGTCTGACCCTGTGTATCACCTTATTGTGAAGTCATTTTTTATTGGGTTGAAGGCACAGAATATTGAAAGCGATGACGATTTCTCGTTCTTGAGTTTCTCAAGTGCAAAAGATGCAAAGACGATTATTGACAAGATCTTGCTTCCGAAGTTTAGTCAAATCCGTGGTTTAAATGCTGAATCTTTCAAGAAGAATGCTGCTGATTGCATTTGCTCGGTGTTAGAGCTTTTTGATGTTCAGCAGTCTGTTTATGATCAGCTACTTAAGAACATCTTGGTGACTCTTCTTGACAGCTTTGCTGTTCCAGCTCGTGCAGTTGACCAAAAGGTCCAGGAAGAGTCTGTCCACCAGCTTGCAAAGTTTGTTTCCACTCAAGAGTTTTCATTGGACGAATTGGTAGAGACTTTTGCTACACAGGTGGGTATCAGACCGTTCACAGTTGACTCCTACGTTTTCAAATGCTCATTGAGTGGGATTTTCACAGTTTTTACCAAATTCGTGTCTAATGTCTCTCCGCACTTCGTTGATACTTTGCTCAATGAACTATTGGATCGTTTGCAAGAATTGTATGAGCCAGATGAAGTGACAGATGCTTTTGCCGCATTGATTGCAATTCTTAAGGTTGCACCATCGAATTCCAGTTTGGAAGATTTTGCTCCTACCTTACCAGGTTTTATCTCCCCAGATTTTGTCGACTTGCCCTTTCAGGTTCTTGAGACTCTTATTGAGAAGAAGACGAACATCGACCTCCCAATGTTGGTTGAGGATTTCTTCACGAAATTGTCCCAAGATTCACCTTCCCGCTTGATGGATCTATTCTTGATGCTTAATCGCCATAATGCTCTCGACGCCAAAAGTCTCGAGTCTTCCAACCCGGAAATCCACCGGTATCTTGTCTCACTCTCCAAGAAAGTTGACAGATCAAAAGAGGAAGACGAGATCGTTTTCGCCTACTTGAATAGTGGGGACATGATGTTCAATGTTCTCAACTCTTCTCTATCAGACGAGACTTCCCAAAAGAGATTGATTGAGAAGCTTGCTGCTAGCCAGGTGGTAGTCGATGTCACTCCTGAGTTGGAGATGCTCATTTCAACGTCTCTTAAGAACATATCAGCCGAGCTGAGTCAGCAGTTTTTGTCTTTGATTAGAGACAAGAAGTTGGTTTCCAGTTCGATATTCAGATTCATTATTCAGAGCTCTTACACCGCTGACTTTGAGGCCCTTTCCAAGTTCATCTCCACGAACATTGATCTCCTTCCACTTCTGGAGATCGCTTCGGAATTGAAAGCTTCCATGAGCTCAATGGACCTTTCGATGATATCCCTTGCCAATCCCTTAGTGCAGAATATTCATTTGGTGGAATTTCCTGCTACCAGCGATTGCAAGATTCATGAGAGTGTACTTTCGATAGGAGCATTCTTGCTCGAATACAGGAAGTCCTCTGCAAAAGAGAGCCCCGAGATTTTGATCATTTTGGGACTCTGTGGACAATACTGTCAGGATTACGCGTTCATTCTAGATGTGGAGAAACCTAAGAATGCAATCTTGAACTTGGAGTCCCAGTTGACGTCTGCTATCTATGAGCAATCTGCTTCGAGCGATATCGTCACCGCCGTAGTGAACGGTTCTCTTGGACCAGATTCTGGTGTATTTTATGAACAACTACACGCTGGCGTTTCTGGTAAGGGGCCATACACGCCATTCCAGTTTTACAATGCCAGATTGCTTGTCTTATTATTCACCAAGGTATTTGAAGGCATGTCGTTGGCTGACTTTGAGAATCTTGAAATCCAATACACTAGATTGGCTAACAGTCTGTTGAAATTGGCAATCTTTTTGTGCTCTGCCGTCAAGTTCATTGGAGTGTCCAAGAAGTTGGACAGAGTCCGCAATTATGTGTTTGGTGAGGTTTTGGGTGTTAAGCAAACCCAGATCATGGATGCTGGAGCGAATTGGATCGCCTTGGCCACTAATTTTGTCAGAGTTGATACCGAGAGCGTGTCTAATTACGAAGTGTTACCATTCCACAAGTGGGGTATGTTCATGAACGCCATCAATTCTTGGTTGGAGTCTGACATCGCATTCGATAACGAATTTCTCCCCATGAGATGCCTCCTTGCAGCCTTCTTCTCGTACTTAATTCCTGTCGTGGGATCTAATTTGCCTGATAAGGCATGGGAATTGGCTATTGACTTGTGCCTTAACAATCTCAGCACTGCCCAAGTGGAATCACAGGATTTGGAGCTTAAGTACTTCTCGATGAAACTATTTATCGTGTTGTGTAAGCACGCCAATGAGGAGGTGTTACCTCTGTGGAAAGAATCCAAGTCGTCCATCATGGAGGAGTTGGTGGATTTGATGACCAATAAGGATATCGAAGTTCACAATATGCGTGCAAACAACCAGCCTGTTCTCTTGTCCAATGAGCTAATGGAGAGAATATTAATCAACACTGCGATGCCCAAGAGTGTCGTGGGTGACCAAATGGACAAGTTCTATGATTTGCTATCCACATCGAAGTTTTTGAACTTGCAAAGAGTTGCTACTTCTTACTTGCAGAAGTACATTTTGGAAACCCAACAGGACTTTGTTATCGAGTACCTGTTGAGGAAGAAGTCGAACTTGAGCGACAGTGACGAGAATGTTTCCCAAGGCATCAATTTGCCTTCTACATTACTCAACAACATTCGAGACGTTTCCAAGTTCGAGTTTGCTCTCGAGGACGAAGACTTTGCGACGGCTGTCAAATATTTATGGAGTTGGATTCTCATTTTTGACCATTTTAAAGATACCACTTACTCAATCAAGGCGGAATATATTAACCAGCTCAAATCGGAGGGAGCTGTCAATAACCTATTGCACATTATCTTTAGTTCTGTGGATGTTTCGGACAATAACTTTCTCAAGAAGTTGGTGAACTCTCCACTTGCCAAGCAGGCAAAAGCAACTCCAGACAACAGTCTCATTCAAGAATACCTGGTGAAGGATGGCTGTGTCGGCGAATCCACCAACTTTGAGATGCATTTCTTACTTGTTCATCTTTACTTCCTTTCCTTCCAATTCCTTGGCTCGGTCGTTCAGCAGTGGTTCAATGAGATTCGCGACTTACAGTTGAAGAACCAAGTCGAAAAGTTTTCCTTAAGGTATGTCTCGCCTATTCTCCTTTCCAAGATGTTGGACGAGGTTGATGGCCAGAAAGATAAGTTGGTTGAGCAAGATGAAAATCTCACCATCAAAGTAAACCGTGTCACCAACGAAATCAAATCGGTGTATGTTATTGATGAGCAGACCATGGAAATGGTGGTCAAGATTCCAGAAACCTTCCCGCTTTCCAATGTCAGCGTGGAGGGCCCGGTAAGATTGGGCGTGAAGGAGAACCAGTGGAAAGCATGGCTCTTGGCGTCTCAGAGAGTGATTTCTTTAACGAATGGGTCCATTATCGATTGTGTTGAGCTATTCAACAAGAACGTCAATCTCCACTTCTCTGGATTCGAGGAGTGTGCAATTTGTTACTCGATTTTACATCAGGATCATTCTCTTCCTTCAAAGGTTTGCCCTACGTGTCTGAACAAGTTCCACGCGGCCTGTCTCTACAAATGGTTCAAGAGTTCTGGAAGCAGCACCTGTCCATTATGTCGTTGTGCATTCAATTTCAAGACATCAAGAGCTTAGCTGCGCTTGGTGTCCCTTGCTATATTTGAAATGTGGGGTGGGCGCTTTTCAGGAATTCTCAGTTTGGAATCGCCTCTTGCCCATGGAGCTGCTGTCAATGTGATATTAGATCTTGTGGTTTTTGTGCCAATGAATCCATTGATGAGCCCAGGAACAGACTCATCTTCCTTCTCATCAGATTCCTTTTCAAACTTCCTGACAGGTAATTCCGCTCCATTCTCGGCGTCTTTCCATGGGTACAATCCGTTGCCAAACCAAAAGTGTTGCACCACAGGTACTTTGCCAAGTACCTCCACTTCATACATTTTTAATAATCCCGAAAGGACCTTAGACCATAGTGATACTGAATGGTGGATATCGTAGATGATGGGAGAATGCTCATTGAATGGACCCAGTTTGATCTTGAAAATGAATGCAATTGCATTCACGTATAAGTTGGTTTCCTTATAACCCTCAATGACCTGGGAAGTTAACACTTGCAGTACTGGAGGGATATACTGACTGCCCTTTTTATCATCAGGAAGGTTGAATTGTGCAGCTCCCAAGATATAGATGAAATGGAAGTGATCGTCTAGTCCCCACACACCATGCGATCCGGCTGGTTCAAGGTTGTATTCGACGATAAGGCGACGAGTAATCTCATAGTATCTGGCAAAAATCACAAGTAGGTCGGTGCCCAGCACCTCCTTTTCAAGTATTCCACACTCCATGAGTCCGCCTACAAACGCTAAAAACGACAATTCATGGCCAGACCCGTAGTCTAGTCTGAGGGCAGAACCAAACGAATTCAACAAATAATACAGGAGTTCGTCGATCAATCCCTTATTGGACGAGAATTCATTGAGCCACTTGTCAGCATCTGCTTCAATTTTGGCGTGCCAATCTCTGCAAGCTAAGTTACCATATCTTCTTGGTCCTGGAAGTGGTGGGGTCAGATCTATCAACAGGTTGCAGTTATCGAGAATTACTATAATTTTTGCAACAGAGCTGGGAAGCGACGAAGAGTCACGGACCTCATTACTTTCATTTATCCCAGTGGAATTTGTTCGAGTTCTAGTAACTGTAGCAGGCAGCAACCAACCCTTTGGTACATTAGTACCTTTCACCTTTTTGAGGATCACTGAGATCACTAGATGGAGACGCTTTAGGGCAAGAGACCTTTGAAATGGAGCGAGGTCAGAGCCATCAAATATTCTTTTCTGTGGTTTTATGAAATTTGGAGACGACATGATCGGTCTTGGAGATAAGTTCACCGAGTCAGGCCCATCGAGTCCGGGTTGTGTGCAGTGCGGATGTAGTCTCTTGAGCAGTGGACTCTCAGTATGAGTCGGTGATACTTCTTGTATACTTCCTTGTATTTGTAAAATGTATGACAGAGATATTTTGGAGTTTAGACTCTTGGACAAGATATCTATTAAGGATATGATATCTTGGCAGAGATACAGATAGAATGATATGACCAGGGTTGTTTGCCATCTTTCATGCTTCACCTATCTAAATGCGACCAGCAGTAACTTGATGCTATTATATGGAGTCTCCTCCCTGAGAGTTAGTACACGTTCCCAAGCCTATTCCCCAAGTTGAAGTTCCTGTTAAGTTGTAGACCCCGTGGTCAGATTAATTTCACATTTGACATCTTAACGTGACAACGACTTGTAGAAGTTTCTCACCTCATCAGCCACGTGGATTCGCCGGTGGTCGAAGTTGAGAACCTCCAAGTGGTCCTTGGATGTCGCACGCGAAAGTGCAACATAGACTTGTCCTTTCTCGAAGATCTTCCGTAGATCAACACGAAGACGGTCGATGGATTGGCCTTGGGCTTTATGAATAGACATGGCCCATGCTAGCAAAAGTGGGAGCTGCACTCGCGTCATCTGCTCGGGGGTGTTGCCATTTACATTGGCCATTTTCAATTGGTCCACAGTAAACTCTTCTCTGCGAACCAAAATCACCGTAAACTCTCCGTCAGCAGCCTTGAAGTTTACCACAGGCAAAACATCCGACTTGTTCATTAGGCGCGCCTCCTTGATGATCTTGGGGGACTTGGACTGCCATTCAGTAGGCAAGCCGGCGAAGATTTCTCTCTGTTGATCGGTGAAAGTTGCCGAGCCAGCGAGCCCTGCTATCATCTGGAGCATTAGAATAAATTCCCGGGAAGGGTTAATGAGCTCACTTGCAAATTGCGAGCAGATTGCTCCCCACACATTTTCCGTAAGAAAGCCAATTATCGTGCCAATAGACCCGTTAACAACAATGTTATCTGGGTGGTTCTTGAGATACATGACTTGCGAACCTTCTTTCAACTCCAAAAATTCCTCACACATTAGGTTGTCGTAACTTTTCTTGAGATATTGGTCTGTGACGTTATCCTGAGCCTTGTATGAATAGGTTGCACCCTTTAGGTTACGTAATCTCAAGTCGTTGGCCCTCTTGACTTCTTGTCTTGTTGGAAACAATTCTGTGGGCTCGATCCCGTCTGTGTATGTAACTTTCCGACTGAGCAGATGGAACTTTGCAATCATTTCCTGGTCGAGACTGCCGCATCTCAATGCATTCAACATATCGATCAACTCTGAGTCGCCCTTCTGACGGAAAACTTGCTTCAAGGTGATGGTACGAGTGATGGCTCTATTCCACGACGGACTTTTGAAACAATACTCACTCTCATTGGTCTTTGACACTGGTGGCAATTGGAAGAAATCTCCCGTGCAGACAATCTGGACACCTCCGAAAGGTTGCTGGTTATTTCTGATGATCTTTGCTGCCTCGTCGATTTTGGTGAATAATTTCCCGTCTATCATCAGAATTTCATCGATAATGAGCACCTTCAATGACATCCATCGCTTCTTAGCTGGCCCATTTCTCTTGATTTTTAAAGCCAAATCTTGTGGAGACCCCAAACCCAATCCAATACTGAGAAACTTATGAACGGTTTGACCGTTAATGTTACATGCCGCCAAACCAGTAGAAGCGGTGACTCCCACATTAAACCTACCATGCCTTCTACGCAATTCGTGCACCAACTGCCGCAAAACCACCGACTTACCCGTACCTGCGGAACCAGTAAAGAAGACATTCTCACCTTTGGACACTACAAAGTCAATAATGGCACGCTGTTCCTCACTGAGAGAAACAGACGGCGAACTCAGAGTTTGTTGATATTGTGGAGGAGGTGTATGGCTGGCTCGCTTCTTTGGAGCCCGTTTTAGCTGCCCGTTCAAGAAGTCTAAGAGATTGGATGAGCCTGAACGTTTCAATGGCACCTTTTTGACCGGACTGGAGTTCTGCTGGGACTTTACAGCAATTCCACCGGGTACTTCATTTTCCTTTTCGTGATCCGAGTCGAGATCCACGAACAATGCTTGTGATTTGCGCCTCTCCTCAGGCAGACCAGTTAGGTTACTGGAGAAACGAGTCAACGCCGGGTTGCGGAAGTTGTTGACCTCGGGGGAGCCGAAGGAAGTATCCGAGCTTCCCCGCTCGTCGAACGCTGAACGAGACTGTGAAATTCGGGCGAGTTTGCTTTCCTTATGGGAAATCACTATCTTCTCTGGGGTTTTGGTGCTTGAAGTTGGAGCAGCGCCGAAGAAGCTGGAAATCAGACGTTGCTTGCGTTCGGGTTTTCTAGACTTGGCCCTCATGATCCAAAGGATAAATAGAATTAGTGGGAAAATGCAATTTGCTCAAATGGTGGGAAATCCAATGCTTATGAAGATTAGTGTTGTTGTTTGTACTAGATCGCGAATGCTTTTAGGGCCAGAGTAGTGTTGCGCGGGGCGTGAATGGGTCTACGCGGCCCCAGAATGGCGCCAGCGCGCAGCATTTTAGGGCTTCTTTTCTGGTTTTCGCCCTAGAGGATAGGCCCCGTTTTGGGGCCATTGCGCGCGGAGAGAAATTGGCACTCTTGGTCACTGAGATACGAGATAATAAAATTGTCACGGATGGCTGTGTCTATACTTTGGAGGATTGTGCTTGTGTGTGGCGAGGCAGGAATTCTTCAGGGATAAGTTATTGCAGCCGTTTTCCAGAGGCGTATCTGTGTTCTAGTGGAATTGCATTGGACATGTGGGTAGGTCTGTGTACGGACCCAGAGACATGGGGCCAAGGTCTATGGAGTGGAAGATTAGGACCAGAACAAGGGGACCTGAAAGGAAACAATCAGGAAAGCCGGAATGATTCTATCAGTGTGCTTCAGATTAAATTTCAATGGCAGAATTCAGGAATAGTTACTTTGGGTCGACATCTCTAGTTCGCTAGTTTTCTGCTGGCCATTAACATACACATTCTGTCCATTCACAACAGCTCGAGAAACGATAGATAAGAATTGATTGCATTTTCAACACTTTACTTTAGTCTCGTCAATATTTGACACTCAAATAAATCCACAAGGTGAGCCTGTTGCATCCAGAGCCAATGCCTTCTGAAATTCCGAGAAAGCTCTCCAAATTATGAAGTAGCTGCTTCGATAAATATCTCCCAAAGCAGTCTCATATGAATCTGATCGTATCAACGCATTGATGCATTTCAACGAATTACCATTTGTTCATTGTGGTCTGTCATTTAACAAGAGTCAACTTAATCAGGCAATTACAAACATTCTCGAAGTCAACGTCCCAGCACGACTTAAGCTGGCCAAAAGAAATGATTTCCTGATTCAATAAACAATTCCCACTCAAATCCTTGACAGGTATCAGCGATCAATCCAAGACTGGTCTACATTAGATATAGAACCTCGATTTGGTCGGATATTTGAACGTCAGAACAACTAGCTAGAGATAATTCCTTCACACCTACGACACCTCTTAAATCAACTTAGTGATTAGACGGTGATCACCACCTTTCCAACAGCATGGTTGGTTTCAAGTCTTTCGACAGCCTTCTGGAAATCATCAAAGGGATAGACGCTATCAATGACTATGTCAAAATCATGCTTCCCAAAGTATTCAAGTAAGTGGTCCGGCCACGAGTGGGAAGCGTCCAATATGAAAGAACCGTAGTAATACGATAAGAGCCCAAAATAAGATCTCCACGAACGGAAGGTAGCAAAGAAATTCTTGAGAGTTGTTGGCAAGAGACCCTTCCTATAGTCAGCCATGGTGTCTCCCACCAAAGTGACGTAAGTAGCTCCCTCTTCCCTTGTTTTCATAATGTCTTCGATATTGGGGAACAAGTCGTTATTTCCACAACAGTCCATGATAGCGTCAAACTTGCCAGTGGCTTTGACAGACTCCAACACTGGGTTCAATAAATTCTTGTGAATTTTGTAGTCAATGACCTCGGTAGCACCGTATTGTCGAGCAATAGGCTCAGTCTTACTAGAACAGGTCACCACAATGTGCTTGGAATCGTACACCTCTTTGGCTAATTGCACCACGTATCTTCCCACAGAGGTACCTGCTGCCAACACAAGTATTTTATCAAATGAATTTATGTTCTTTCCGTCCTTTTCGTGTTTGCAAAATTCAAACATCGATTCAGCTGTACCGAACACTAATGGGTATGAAGCGGCCTGCTCGTAAGTGAGTTTTGCGGGCATTTTTCTGACCGCAGCACCAGACCTATCGAATGGATCGACCATGATATATTCAGCCAAGCCTCCATCTCCATACTGGTTCAATCCACACACTCGGTCACCAACTCGAAGGTTAGTTTTCGCAGCGGCGGAGTCGCCAATGGCCGCTACATCGCCCGAGAAATCGAAGCCAAATCCTCGTTCCTTATAGGAAAATATAGGGAAAGCCATACTCTTCGTAAAGAGATCGGCAGGGTTGAGAGCCGAAGCTTTGATCTTCACCAAGATACGATCCTTTTCGACCTCGATGTCACCTGCTTCGTTTCGCTTGACTGGCAACGAGACGGTCTTGATTTCAAGTGGGGTGTTTTTGTTCTTGTAGCGAACAGCTCTGAATGTGAGAGACATTACAATAGATTTTTGGGAGACAAAGTGAGATACCGACCATGTATGGAATATTTATGGGATGTGGCTGCGAATTTCCTGCGGGACAATTAGCAACCTTGGGGTTTTGTGCTCGATAAGGAGAAGTGGGGAGCCGAGAAAAAGAAAAAGTATCGAATGATCCAGACGATGCGACGAAACTATATGCTGCATATTTCCATTCGAGTATTTGGCTATTTGGTCCGGATTGACTGAATGCCGTGAGAAATAGTGGAGACGCTTCAAGATAATCGAGACCTTGCTAAGTAAATGGAAACCGCGAGCTCTTCCCAGTGGCTTGAGACTACCTAGTGTCAAAGATCTGGTAATTCAAGAAGGTGTCTTTGTTGGTCTCCATTACTCCTCAAGTTTTCACCCAGGCACTTGACCCTTTCTGTATCCCCACAATGATATTTTCATAGCGAGAATCTCCAACAAAGTATCAAGGTACAACTGCATCTTCGGCAGTTAGTAGATCCGGCCAAGTTGACTTTTAGAGATTCTGGAACTTTGTGGGATCAGTTTTCAGGGCGGCAATTCGAACGCAATGTAAATGACAAAGACTCATTAGGTTATACCCCAAATAGTGGTTCCTGTCAACGGATTGTCGTATGAGTCACTTACGGGGCATTTCCTGTTACCGTTGTCATCTTCTTGGGGTTATAGCTACATCCATAGACGGAATACTGGTTTCTCCTTGGCCATTCAATTGGCCACGTTTATTTATGTAGTATCGATATTTGGTGTCAAGCAAGCTAGTCAAAATTCACAAGACAGAATATTGAGAAGCAGAGCATAGAAGTCGACTTGGAAAAGAAAGGAACATGCAATAAGATAAAAATATTTCATAGGCGATTTGAAGCTACAAGATCGACAAAGTTTGGGAGAAGAATAGTTTGAAAATAGTAGACAGAGACGGATGCAAGGAGACTAGTTGAACTACGAAAGGGTCTTTTGGAGATGGTTTGGAAGAGCCCACTGCGTTGTGCATCCAAGAATGATACTCATACATCTCTCATCTATCAGCGATTTCTTTTTCTCATTTTCAATAGGATAATCTTCCCATTGAACAAGGTAGATCCGCTAGGCAGCATAGCTAGTAGTTCAAACCCAGAAATACAAAAACATCCAAAAAGTACGAACATTAAACACACATTCAAGCACATGCCATTCAACGCACATTCAAGCACATGCCATTCAACACACATTCAAACACTTAACATTGAACACACATCCAAGCTCTCAAATATTCTTCACACTTCCAAATTCTCCATCATCAGAAAATAACCTTGTTGAGGAACACTTTCTTTGTTCAGTCCCATTCCGCGTCAACGCCTATCTTCGCATACAGTCGAGGCAAAAATAGATCCTGAGGAACGCCAATAAAGACAATAGAGACAAGAGACATATGCAATATTGCGCCACGCAAAAGATAAAACACCCATGAAAATATTTCTCACCCACCCCAAAACTAAATCTCAATTCCCCAAATTACAACATCCAATCATGCCAAACATCTGCCAATGTCCTAATTCCACCTCCAATCTTCAATTCCCTCCTCCACCTCCCATATCGCAGAGTCGCGCCCTTTCTGGTTCGCACACGACCACCTGCACGCCCGCGATTTGCTGTTCTTTTAACCTCGACGTCTAAACATCTAACCCGCTCCCATCTATCAGCTTACACTTCTGCTGATTCTCTAATAGCGCCATCTACATATCACTACCATGGGTTTGTCTTTCTCCAAGTTGTTCGCCAATCTCTTCGGCAACAAGGAAATGAGAATCTTGATGGTCGGCTTGGACGCCGCCGGTAAGACCACCATCTTGTACAAGTTGAAGTTGGGTGAGATCGTCACCACCATTCCAACTATTGGTTTCAACGTCGAGACCGTCGAGTACAAGAACATCTCGTTCACCGTGTGGGACGTTGGTGGACAGGACAAGATCAGACCATTATGGAGATACTACTTCCAGAACACCCAGGGTATCATCTTTGTGGTGGACTCCAACGATAGAGACCGTATTGCCGAGGCCCGTGAGGAGTTACAGCAGATGCTCAACGAGGACGAGTTGAGGGACGCGTTGTTGCTTGTGTTTGCCAACAAGCAGGATTTGCCCAACGCCATGAACGCGGCCGAGATCACCGAGAAGTTGGGATTGCATTCCATCAGACAGAGACCTTGGTACATCCAGTCTACTTGTGCCACCACCGGTGACGGATTGTACGAGGGTTTGGAGTGGTTGTCGACCAACTTGAAGAACTCCTCTTAGTTTTGTTCCTATTGTTTTGTAGCCGCTGGGTATAGAATGCATGGCATATTCTAGCTAATGACAATAGCCTACTGTAGATGGAAGATGATTTCCTATGTGCTCTCTATTGGGCTCCCTTCCGCCCTATCGGCAACCTAGATCCGGTGGGCCTGGATACGAGACCCGTACCTCCCATATCATCGGTCCCCTTACTGACGATGGTCCCTATTTCACTGAATTATTTGGTGCGAACAGTTTCGTACAACATAGGCGAACTGGGGCTTTAGGGCTTCTGCCCGCATGCACGTGCTCATATAGTTAATCCGCATTTGATCGCTACACCCGTACATCCTCACCCATCATCGTCTCCCCATGCACTCCCCACCACATCCTCCTCGCTGAAAATTTTGTTCCATTTTCTCACCTAGAAATTCTCTTCATCACACATACAAAATGGTATGTCCGACTTTCGAACATGTGCTTGCGCAGCGAGATGTGATTCCACCGTCCTGAGCTCTCCACCATATCCTTTTCGCCGTTGAAAAACTTCCATTCCGTGCTATTTCACAGTCTTAATTCCTTCCTCCAACCTCCAATTCTATGTTATCCAAGGTGAATTTTAAATAGGCCACTCGAGTCTCCATTACATTGAAAGTTCTTCAAACTCGATAGAATCCACCCAGTTTATCAAAAGTCCACCAATTTTCTCATATATCCATGCCAATCTCATCTGTCTACGCCTTATCCCAACTTTATACTAACTTCCCAGTCTATCAAGGTTGCTGAATTGAGATCCAAGTCCAAGGAACAGTTGGAGACCCAGTTGGCTGAGTTGAAGCAGGAGCTTGCTTCCTTGAAGGTCCAGAAGTTGACCAGACCAGCCGTTCCAAAGATCGGTGCTGTCAGAAAGGACATTGCTAGAGTTTTGACTGTCATCAACGCTGCTCAGAGAGAGAACGTTAGAGCTTTCTACGCCGGCAAGAAGTTCATTCCAAAGGACTTGAGAGCCAAGAAGACCAGAGCTTTGAGAAGAGCTTTGTCCAAGGAGGATGCTGCTAGATTGACCGTCAAGGCCAGAAAGCAGCAGCTTGCTTTCCCAAAGAAGGTCTACGCTATCAAGGCTTAAGTTTGTAATGGTAGTAATAATATAGTACGATTCGGCGTCGTTATGTAGTATCGGTTAATCTGCAGAGTTGTGCTTGGGTACCTGTAGCTGCTTAGCTGGTGTATTTGCCCTGCTTGAACAAGTTGATCTTCTCGCGGGTTTCAACGTCGTCGATGACGTCGTCTAGCTTCAACGGCATTCTGTTGAATGGGTCTGTCGCGTCACTGAGCAAGTGGGCCTTGATGGTCGATCTGTCGATGGTCACCTTGGATCCTGGCAAGATCACCGGGTCCTCCATGAGGGTGAACATTAATGGGTCCAACAACTCGTCGGGAACTTCGCCCAAGTCCATTTCTTGTTGTTCAAGTACGAGTCGCTGCTCTTCCGCCCTCCTACCGAAATTATAGAATACATCAATCACATCCTGAGAAACAGACGTCCTCTTAGTCAAGATTTCTTTGGCTCGGTCAAAGTACAGCATGCTGAACGACCGTCCATCTCTAGCCACTGCAAGAACAAATTTCTCCTGTTTGCTCAAGTTGCAGTAGACGTTACAGATATCTGCAAGAATCTTTTTGGGCTCGAACTTGTACTTTTCCGGCTCTTTCACCTTCAAGTTCGAGCATTTGGGTCCCACCATCAAGCTCAAGTTGTAGTCTAACATACCGGCCAAACGGTCCACAAGCTCGTCGATTGTAAACCCTTCTGGTACCTGTTTGGTGAATAGCATGAACATCTTCATGGTTTCATTAGCCAATCCCATATACGATTGCGCTTTAGACTCGGCAGACTGCAAATTCTTTTCCACATCCTCTGTGGATCCAAACTCCTCCTCATTTCCTGAACCCCCTCTGGCTCTAGCCTTGAGCTCCTCTTGTAATTTGTGAATGGTGTTCAATTCGTTGAAAGACTCGTCAAACAAAAAGGTGGTGTCATTCAACATACGAGCAATAAACCGGATGAAGAAGTCCACGTTGTGCTTAGAATACCCACTCAACTGCTGCTTGTAGTGATCTATCTTCCATAAATCCTCCACAATCTTGGAGATATAGAATCTTGTGTTGAACTTGTCATAAAACTGAGAGGAGGCTCCCGTCTTTTCGATCATAACATAGATGTCCAAGAGCGAATACAACAAGTTGTCCTTCACCAAAGCATTAGTTTCGTAAATGTCAGCCAAGTATCCTGGACTGCCGTGGCGCATAGGGAGAGTGCCCATAAAGAAAATCTCCACGATGTTACCTTTCATGTGTGGGTTTCCAATGAGTTCGGGGCAACGCAACAAGATGGTCGCAAACTCCGCAAAAATGGAAAGCTTATCTGGGTTATCCATCAACGGATTGAAATTGTATGATGTGATGAACTTACAGTAGTTGATGATTCCTTCCACCACAAACTCTGGGAAGTATTTCCAGGGCTCAGGAGACTTTGACTTAAGAAATTCATAGTCATCGAGTTGACTGACAAATTCGATCTGCAATAATGGAATCTTCACCTTGGGCGAAGGATGCTTGTGGGTTGGATCAATAGTGCGAACCATGAACTGACAAGCACCGACAATGAAGTCAAAAATCTCCATGTTTAGGGTGCGGAAGAAAGAAAGGGCATCGATAGCATATTTCTTACACTTCAGTGCATTAACCCGTGCGTAAAGTCTAGCCAACATGGGAGCCATGCGCTGATCCTGGAATCTTTCTCTCTGCCTTTCGAAATGCTTGATCTCGTCTTTCATCTTGCCGAAATTGGTTATCATTCCTCCAATTCCGTATTGGAGATACGTCAACGTTAAGAAAAAGCAGTCAGAAATAAAGTTGACGTCCTCCTCCATTGCGCTCTCGTAGTATGCAGCGGCCTCTTTGGCTGAGGCATACACTCTAGATTCTTCAGAAACATCAATTAATTTGCACTTAGGCCCAAAGTAATCTGGATCAATCTTGCTGAGCTTGGAATACATGGGGAAGTCCAAGAACGGCATACTGAAGCGAATCAAGAGGTAGGAAATGTTGAACATGAGCGCATCGGAGGCTAACTTGGAAGTGTCGGAGTGAGAACCAGTTCTCAAGTGGGATACATTGGCCAAGTCTGCAAACCACTTCAACAAGTCCGACCGGGTCTGCGGAGAACCTCTCACCAACTTGTCTGCAATAAACCAAATTCTCTCGATGGTGGCTTTGAATTCACTCTGCACGGTGGTGTAGATGGACAGCAAGGCAGAGTCCGTGAGTTCAAGAATAGAATCAGTTTTCTGTCCGCCAGCAAAAGTGGAGAGTGCCACGTTCTCATCTAGAGGAGACAATCTCAATAATGGACCCAAAAGAGTCTTGTGTTCATAGTCCAAACCGTTGGATGCATCAGGAGGTAAAAACCCTGGGATCTGCGAGAAAACAGCGGCCACAGATTTGATCGATACTAAAGTCTCCCAGATTGTCAAGTGACTGGCATATTGTGGGTTGTGTAAGTTGAAACCATGAAGTCTCGCACTGATGGCTGGGAATAACATTCCTAGCAAATCCACAAGAAAATCCAGCTCCACAGCACGTGAAACCACATCCACCAAGAACGGATGAGTGTTGGGTTTTTCGATAAACATAGTTACGGCCTTGTCCAAATCGTTGCCAATTACCATTTCTGGAATCTGGAAACAGATAAGGGCATACGAGGTGGCATAGCGGATAATACTGTTCAAACAAGCCAATTTCTCGTCATAGAGCGGATCTTTCTTGCGCAAGATACGTTTCTGTGTGAATGTTCGAGTGTAGACTTGGAAAAGATATGCCATGGGTAGCATTTGGCCAGGAACTCCAAGATCGGTCAAAATCTCTACAAAAGCATCCTCCAACAGATTCAATGTGAGGATAGTCGACCCAAAAGAACTAAATTTGGCACCGTTACCCTCGAATCCCACTTCAAAAAGCCCAGGAACCTGGCTTCTTATCCAATTATCCATAGCTTGTTCGGGATTGGCTATTGGAGTCGCATCAGCGACTTTTCTGGTCTTTTCTGCGGGTTCTGCGGTATTTTCATTTTCTCTAGGAGCATCTTTCTTTCTCGAAACCGCCGGAGCCGCCGATTTAGGCATTTCGGTGGCGGGAGTTGGTGGTTTTTCAGCTGGAGGAGAGTTTCGGGTACTCGATGATTCGTTCAAGGCTGCGAGACGCGCCAAACGCTTAGCTCTGATCTGGAATGTTAGTAATGGGTTGGCGACCATTGAATTGGGATGATACGTACTTCGTCGGCGTCACTCATGGTGATAATGTGGAGAGTTGGATCTGGTGGCTAAAAGGGTCTGGTGCACGGGTGTTTTGGAAGTTCTGGAAAGAATAGAGGAGGATGGGAGAGAGAACCTTTTGTGAAGGAGTAATTACATTCGTGTTGATGACTGGTTTATTTAAGATGCTTGAGGTTACTGATTTGTTACTTTCTATTTTTTAGCTAAATTTCAATTAACTGAGTCTACTTAGAATAGTGCGTTGCTTTTGATACTTCTTGTTACGCTAACTTAAGTACTAAGAGTCTGTACTGTCTCTAGTGATTTTATGGATACTCAGATTCTTGAACATCGCCCTCGTATCTGCCACTGTATTGTGGCACCCCGGCGTTACGGGCGCCCAATGGCATGCACCTTTTTTCTGCCCTGTTCGCTTAGAATCTATCAAGTTGAATTTACTGTGGAGCCAAGATCCAAAATGGCTTTAGGACATCTAGTGGGTGCAAGAATTCCGACAGTTGTCTCACTGCTGTACACTGCTCCAGAGTGTGGGTCCATTCTGTGGACAACAAGTCTCGAGCGACATTCTTTTGTCAGAATTCGCTCTCCAATATCATTCTGGACCCACTTTCTCTGTCAGCTCATCCATCAGTCTTTCTATTTCTTCTTGTTCGAAATGGATTTTGAATGGCCCGTTATATCCAGAACAAACGCTTCGACCATTCCATGGAACAATTCATAACAAGCTGTTTAAGCAATTTCAATGCAATGATTCAATGCTTCAACCTAATTCAATAAATTCGTGCAACCATAAGATCATGTTCATTGGTGGAGTGTTTTCGCAGCCAGATTAACCATACAATGCATGTTAGAAGCCCTGTGAAAGGTTTCAAGTGACTCAGGTTTAGTCGAAGCTAACCAATAGAATACAATCATTGGAAAAGGCGGAACAACCTCAAAGATTAAAACATAAACTTTAGAAAAGAAGAAAACTATATGAAGCTTACCAGTTACATGAGATTTTCCTCCCTCCTCACCAGTCAATTCCAACTAACGCGTCTTGTCACTTTCTCAGGGAAATAGTCTACCCCAACACTCCAAAAATACAAAAACTTTCAAAAAAAACGCTCCGTTAGTACGCACCCTGCTAATCACACACACTCCTAAGCCATACTCCGCCACATGACCCCACCTTCTCCTTTGTCTCACCCTCGTATGAAACTAAAATTAACCTGGTGCACGGGTGTACGCCAACACTTCAGCCTGATCTGATATTCTTCCCAAGCCCACCACAATCTCCATCATGTCCAACGAAGACGACCTTGTCCCAGAATCTTTCGAGGGTTACACCGTCGGCAATAAGAAAACCATCGACGAGTACACCAAACTCGACGCAGAAGACGAGAGTTTGGCCAAATGGAAAGCTTCTCTAGGCTTATCCTCGGACTCGTCTGCCTACCCAGTCAAGGCGGGCGACAAGAGAACAGTGGTTATTGTGGAAATGGCGCTCACCTTTCCTGAGGACCCCTCCATGGCGCCAATTGTCATTCCTTTGGAGGATGCCAGTGGAAACTCCATCGCCAACAACATCAAGTTCACCATCAAGGAGAAATCCGTGTACGAGTTGCAGATCAAGTTCCGTGTGCAGCACGAGATCATCACTGGGTTGAAGTACTTGCACGCGGTGAAAAAGGCCGCCATCCGTGTGGACAAATTGGAGGAACCGTTGGGATCGTATGCTCCCAACACTAAGGACAAACCCTACTACGAGAAGTCGCTTGGCGCGGTGGAGGCCCCATCAGGAATGTTGGCCCGAGGCTCGTATTCGGCGGTTACGAAGTTTGTGGACGATGACAAGACGGTGCACTTGACATTTCCATGGACATTCCAGATCACTAAATAGTCATATAAGAATTATCTTGTGCCAAGGCGACGTTTTTTGGACGGTCTAACTGGGATGTAGGTGGGAGCTCTTTTGGAGTTGCCGGTAGTAACCGAAGGAGTGGAAACTGGTGGGGTGGCTGGTTTGGAAGAGACTGCGTTCGAGATAGTATTCGAAAGCATGATTGCACTTGGAACTCTCTTATATGGTGCTTTGGGCCTCATAGGAATGTACGCTGGGGCTTTCCCGGGTAGCCTCACCTGTTCTGTTCTGGAAACATTAGTGCTTTTCCAATTAACTCCAGCCTTCACTTTATTTTGCCCGAATTTTCCCACACTAGTGAATCCAATCAGACAAGGTGCTTCATCGATTTCTCCGCTCACAAATAACTTCATACACGTTTCGTATTTCTTGTGATTAGATGCAAAATCAAACTGCTCCGGTTTGGTTCTTGCCATCATCGCATACACCATATCGAGTTTCTGTTCACTATCAATTGGTGTCTGTTTGCTGAACATATGGTCAAGCTTATCAAGAAACCTCGAAGGTTTCTCAATGGGCCGCCGGCCCCAGGTTCCGGTATCTGTATATGAGGAAAGATATAAGAGCATTTTGGCTCTGGTAGTAGCGACATAAAAACACCGGCGCTCTTCATTGATGGACTCGATGTTATTGTCTGAAGTTGCAAAACTGGCTGGAAGTAGCCCCTCGCTGACACCCGGAACGAATACCACAGGCCATTCTAGTCCTTTTGCGCCATGAATCGTAGATATGGCCACTCTTGGTTGGTTTGCTTCGTCCACATCGTTTGCATGGGGATCGGTATCGAAAAGAGTGACCAGAGAGAGGAAACTGCGGAGAAATTCCGTTGCAGAGGGTTCTGTTGGGGCATCTATTGGATCTGAACCTTGGGAAATCTCGCCATTTGCATTTTCAATTCCACTAGACTCGTCGAAACTTGTCTCTGGAGGCATCTCGAACTCCACAAGTTGCGACTTCACTTCCATTATGTTAAGGTCGCAATTGACGTCTTCCCTGAACTCATTCTGGAGCCCTGAACTTCCATATAATTTCAGAAAAAATTGCTCCATTCCTGCTTGACTGTTCGAACCATGATATGCCTCCTTCAATTCGTTCCTAGCAGTGTCAATTATATCAAGAAACAGACCAAGAGATTGCCTCATTTTAGGTCCTAGGCCGCTGGGAATTTTGGAAGTCGATACCATTCTGAGTGTATCGAACACCAGCTTGGAATCCCCATCATTACGAACTTGTTGTCTTTCGATGATGATATCCAATTCTGCCATGGCTTTCGGACCCAACCCTCTTTTAGGGAAATTAGAACACCGCAACAACGCCATGCGATCATTCTCATTGGCCACACACCGCAAGTAGTCGACCATGGCTGCAACTTCCTTCCGCTCCCAGAACGCTTTCCCTCTGACCATAAAATAAGGAATTTTCTTCTTTGTAAGCTCTGTCTCGATCACCCGTGTTTGATAGGCTGATCTTACCAATATAGCCATATCTGAATAGGTGAATAAACCACTGGGAAACTTGCGCAAGTGGTCAATTTGATATGCGATCCATCTTGCCTCCTGGTCAGCGGAATCTAGGTCGGCTATCATTGGCTTGAACGAAGTCTGCAACTGAGAACGGAGTTGCCTTGTCGTTCGATCCATCTGTTGTCGCATTATGTTCTCTGAGACCTGCAAGATATCGGTGGTCGATCTGTAGTTTTCTGACAAGGAGATTACCTTGCACTGAAGTTGATGACTCCGAAGGTAATGGTCTCTCATCTTATCGAAGTTGCCACTCTGGGCATGCCGAAATGCGTAGATACATTGATCTGGATCCCCAACAATGGTCACATTATGCTGGAGGTTTGGGTTGGACAAATGGCCCTTGGCAAACTCATACATCAACCGTAGTTGAATTTCATTTGTATCCTGGAATTCATCCACTAGTGTGTGCTCAATGTGACTCAAAACTGGGAAGCGTGACACGATCTTGTAGCAGTAGAGCAAACAGTCATCAAAGTCGAGAAGGTTGTTTGCTTGAAGACTTTGTTGATAATGTGAGTATACAAGCAGTACAAAGAGGTTTTCCGAGCCCACGAGCCCTTTTCTCAAAGAATCGCTCCCCAAATCCTCACTTGTCACACCCGTAGCCTTCAAATGCGATATCTTTTTCCGTAACTTCTTCATATCGCAGCCTCTATATTTATCATTGTCACCTTTCGATCTGAAGGGAGCAATTTGTTCTTCTGGGAGCAGATCGATGATGTCCCAGTCATTATCACTTAAGCGTTTCAGTAACACGTCTCCGAGAATTTGCAGCGCGTCTCTGTCGTCAGCAATGCTGTACTTGTTTATACCTATTCGGTTTCCAAACTTCTGGATAATCTTGTAACATATGCTATGGAAAGTACCGATGAGGAGATTGCCCACGACGATTTCCGTTCCCTTGAGCATATCTCGGAGTCTCTCCATCATCTCATTGGCTGCTTTCTTGGTGAATGTCGTCACAATGATGTTGTGTGGCAGAATGTGTTCATGAAGTAGCAAGTACGCTACTCTTGCTACGAGCACCTTCGTTTTTCCGGTTCCAGGACCGGCAACGATCTGTACCACTCCTGAACATGGACACGTAACCGCCTCTTTCTGGCTGGCATTGAGTGTAGCCAGAATTCCATCAGTAAGAGTGGAATAATCCATGGTATGTAAACAGTGTGCACAGTGGTGATATTATTATGGTGGAGATGGGCACTTGTTGTGGGCAATAGTAGGGCATTAATTTGCTTTAGAAGGGTTGAACAGAAAATTCAACTAATTATTTAGCGTGATTTATGGTTTTGGCTCCTTTTCAGCATTTTCCGACGAGTTGTCTGTATCGATATCTGTACGTTACAAGATGCGAAGATAGTGAGCACTTGATGACATTAAAACATTCTCAAATTATAGAAGAAGGTATACAATATAAATAGATTAGGGTATCGGTTTTGTTGCTTGTCAAATTTAACAGCTATCTTATTTTCTGCTACATTTCTACATTTCTGCATTTCTACATTGCTTTGGAAATTGACTGCTTCAAGACACAGTAACACTAAGAATGATAAGAGGAATGTCATTAGAAACGAACAAAAAAAATGATTGATGAAAACGAATAACAAAAGATCGGGAAGGCGAATTGAAAATTATAAGAAATTCCACGGATCGAAGACTTGAGCAGCTCATCAATCCAGCTCCTGTCAATCCTCATTCAAAATCTAGAGTCCTACTCACAAATACGTTCAAACTATGTTCCCTATACGCCCTGCTAGGTCTACTTCACTAAACACAAATGACAGATTCTTCTGAAAAAAATCCACCAGGTTTAAGCAGCAAATCCTGAATTAATTGCCCGCCTACGCCTATCTAGAACAGCGGGTAAGTCTGGGGACCAACCACTTCTCAGAACTGGAAGTTCTGCTGGTTCTGCACTCCAAACCCAAACGAGTCGCCGTAAGCCTCGGGCTGCAAGCCATTGTCGTTGAATTCGTCGTCCTCCTCCCCAAAGTACTTCTCGATAATGCTGTAGGCTTTGTTATAGATGTTCTCGTTGGAGTTGGCCTGGCACTCGAAAATCTTCTCCATTCCACCCGCTTCCTCGATGTAGATGGCATACTCGTTATTGTTGGAGTGGCCCTGTTCCTTATCCAACTCTCCCACCTTCAAAATGTTCATCAAGGAATCCAACGTCACCTCGATAATCTTGGGGTCGGCCACAGCCAACAAGTCACACAATGGCTTAATGCAGCCCTGGTTGACCAAGTAGCGGATCTGATCTGGTTTGGTCAATCCTCCCGACGAAGCATTGGAGATGGCCCAACATGCCTCCTTCTTGGTCTTGTAGTCGCCGTCTGCCAACAACCGAATGATGAGGGGAATCAAATTGGCGTCAATTACCGCCTGTATCTGCTCAGTGTTACCTGCTGTGATGTTCGAGATGGTCCAACATGCCTCCTTCTTGAGTGTATCCTTGGAAGCAGTCAACAATGGAGCCAAGTGCTGCAAAACACCCACGTTGATCATCACTTGCGTCTGCAAGTCGTTACCGGTGACAATGTTTCCGATGGCTCTCAATGCTGGCGTCTGGACCAAGGTGGACTCGTGGTTCAACAACTCCACCAATCTCTGGGGAATACGAGCATCAATCACCGCCTGAATGGCCTCGGAAGGTCCGTCACTCAAGTATGAAACGGCCCACAGAGCATCGACCAAGGTTTCTGTGTCGACAGAGTAGATTAACTTCAGCAATGTTGGAATAGCCTGCTGCACCAAGCTCCATTCTGGGTGGGGGTTTTTGCCTCTGCACAAGTTGGACAACGTCCAGGTAGCGGTACGGATCAACGAGATCTTGGTGGTGTTGAACAATGACAATACTGGCTCCATAGCGCCAGTACTCAATACAAAGTCTCTGTAAACAGTCGAGTCACCAGCAACATTACCCAACGCCCAAATAGCCTGTTCCTTGACCTCCAACGACTGAGAGTTCAACAACTGCACAAAGTAAGGCACTGCTCCAGATTCCACCACAATTCTCGTCTGGTCCAGTGTTCCAGAGGCAATGTTGGTTAATGCCCACGCAGCTTCAAGCTGCAACATATCTGGATGGCCATCCTTCATGAATTCCACCAAGGTGGGGATCACGCCGGACTGGATCACCATATCGATGGGCGGATTGTGCTCCCTACTCAAAACCTGTCTGAATTTGACGGTTGCGGCCAACTGATTCTCGAAATCAGCCAGCTGGATCATCTCCATCATTCTGGGCAAGTCCTGCTGCAATTTTCCGTAGAACAGCAGCTCGTCCAGTGGCGCGGACAACTCGTAGTTGATGGCCTCGTCCTCCTCCTCCGAGTCGTTGGCTAACGCGCCGTTTTCGACATAGTTTCTTCTTTTGGCCAACACTTCCTCCCTCTTTTGTTTTCTCAAATCCACCTGGTGAGTTTCCCTGCGTCTTCTCAACTCATCGCTTTGGAAACGACCTTTATTCTTGAAGTTGGTCCGACGGTACTCGGGGATATATTTGTTGGCGGAGTCGTCCATGATGTAGAAGTGGAAGGAGGAAAAAGATTTGTGGTTGATGATATGGGTGAGGTGCATGCAGGACAGTCGGTGGTTGGTTTTGACGTGAGATATAAGCAGCTGGTCGGGTGTGATTAGAGAGTGGGGAGGGGGTGAAGTGGAATAGTAGATTAAAAGTAATTGGTTTTTTTTCTGTGCTGCTGGCGGCTTTTATGGTCACTGGGTGGGAATTTGGTCGGGGCATGTGAGCAAGAGCTCGAATTATGTGCAAGCATTGTATGTTACGCCAAACAAGACCTTCCCGTCAATTAGTTATGTGCGAAGATGCTATGTCATGTTAGCAATCTATGAGATTGAGTTCTAGATTTTCAGAAGTCAGAAAAAAGTGCTGGGAGATTTATACTGTAATAAAGTGCTGGGAGATTTATACTGTAAGAATAATGGATATGAAGAACAATATCTTTTATGTTTCCGCACTGGGAGTCAATACATTATCTTCTCTGCTAACTATGGTCTTGTACATTAGGACAATATTCACAACTCCAGTTCAGTGTTATGCTAGATTCTATAGTTTGGAGAGGCAAATTGGTCCAGTTACGGAGAATTATTGCTTGGAGATTCTTACTTGAGAACAGGATTCTTGGGGCAAGTCTGTATGTGGAATAGCCAGAGGTTGCAAATTGCGTAGGAGAGAGTGAACCACAAGAGAAACTGAACAATAGGAGAACCTGGAAAGCTAGAAAGGTAGAAAGCATAAAAATGAGTCGATGAAAGAGTCGTGTTGCATTGATCGAGTTGATTCGTGACAATGGAAATGTGGATGGTCTGGTTCCGTTAGACGTGCCCATAGGATTATAAAATTTCTAACGATAATCGGCTATGAAGAAAGTCTAACGATCTCATTACAGGCTCTAATTGTTATAGAAAGCCAATGTGGTCTCTGATTTCTGGTATGGACATTGATGTGATCGTTGGGTATGCACACTTGAGGAAGCCAGGACATCTTGTATAGATGAGCTCTTGGGATGACCAAGGAAGTATAGATTACCTTGCTAGTGATCCTGATCTCTTTTTTGACCTAAGGTTGCGTAGTTTGATTGCTTAGTCAGTCGTTTCTGGTCCCTCCCTTATCCGCCTGAAGATGGTCAATATAAATAACGAAGGGTGGTTTTCTCTCACTCTTAGATAACCGTAATTTAAATTACCTTGCTAATCGAAAGATACTCTTAATTATTCTTTGCTTATTTCCCGAGAAGCAATATAAGATATCGTCCTCTCTCTCAAAATTACTAAGGTAACCCAATCCTTACCCAGGAACAATTCGAGCAAAATTGGAATTGAGTACAATCTCTGTTAGGAAGAGCCCTATAGTATGAGATAAGTTACTTACTATTGTCTTCTCAAGAGGTATTCGATTTGTTCGAAGACTATAAGAAAGCCATTGTACACATTTCAGTCTTTCAGATGATTATAGATTTGCTGTTCCTAATTGATACTAATAACTACTATCAAACAGGATGCAGAAAGCAGTTTGTGCTAATAATGTGTCACGTAGGTCTCGCACTCTAGTGCAAGTCATAATCATACTCATCAAGTACTGCTCCATAGACATCACTCACCAAAAAGTGCGCACATTTAACGCTTCTTTTTTATGGCGAAAATTAGAATTTCACATCTCCAAGCTCAAACTCTTCCTCAGTGGATGTACTTAGATGCAACGAATGTGGAAAATCTGTTTTCGTACAATCCAAATAAATGCATCCTTCATTCATCAAGACCGTTAGTGGAATAAGCTGGTGAGGTATGTGGATCACCTTCTTCAAACTCAGCATTACAATTGTAACATTCGAGTCCCTCGTCATCTGACATGTAAAATTCAACTTTTGTATACGAGAAGGAATCACCAGCTCTCGAGAAAACACACGTCCCTCACGGCCGTTAACTCTTAAATTCAATATTTTTGATCCTTGAAATCCTGAGTTCCAGCGAGTCATTGACCCGAGTGATGGAAGACCTATATCCAATTTTTCTCCGTATTGGTCAATCAACATCAATGAAAATAATGTTCCCGGAAGCGTTAAAGTCAGGAATTTTGATTTCGAATATCTTTCCAATTGCATACTGAGAATTTCCAATGTTGGTGGAAATGTTAATGTGCGAGGGTCCTCGGTAGTCATCATAGTCCATTCTTTTAACCCACTAGGAAGGTTCGTCTTTGACCAGTCATTGATTGGCTGGCCGTCAGCCAACAATGCCTCAAGAGTTGACGGTAGACAGACCTTGGATATTGATGTAAGCATATTCGTAGAGATATCGAGTACCTTCAAGTCAGGAAATGCTGCGTTTTTCAAACTGGTAATATAGTTGTTGTTAAGGAACAACCTCATGAGCAGTTTTGGAAACACAACACCATCAATAGTTGTGAGATCGCAGTGTCCGACATTCATTTCTTCAAGAGATGGAAGTAATTTCATACCTGCAATCGATTTGATTGGATTGTGTGAAATATTCAAAACCTTCAAATTGAGGGTCAATCTCAACAGTAGCATTTGAAAATTCGTTATGGAACATTCACGTAAACCTAGATATGTGAGGAAACTAGGGAATCTTGAGTATCCAAGTGAAAATTGAGGGCTGTTGACGACAACCAAGCTCCTAAGTCCAAGTGGAAACTTGCTCCATATTTTATGCATTTTGTAGCAGACTAGACATTTGAGACTATCTGGAAGATAAAAATGATTCACTTCAACCTCACCCTCTATCACCATCCAGGTTAAAGTGGTGGGCCAGGGTCTAATAGAATGTGTTAATGATGTTGAGGAAATGTTCTTGAGTGTCAAGTGCTTTACCTTGGGAGGAACAAAATCCAAAATACCGGAAACATTCAAAGAACACCTTTCTATCCTTTCAACAATAGCCATTGAGTATTGTTTTAGCATTATTGCAACGCCTTGGTATTCAATCCTCGGAATTGAAGCTAGAAATTGAGGATTACCCTCATTGAATCGATAAAGTTGTAGCGCATAACAGCTATTAAAATCAGTGATTCGCAAACGTCGTACGGATACCTTGTCTGTGGCCAACAAATGCAAAGATTGAGTATTGGTAAACTGATAATCTTGAATCACTTTGGTATTGCCGCAGGTGATTCTCTCGCATATTACGCCCTGCAACACCTTTCTGAGAGGTTCACTTTTGGGCCATTGATCGTGAATAAATATTAGTCTTGTCCAATGGAATTGTCTTAGGATGCAACGGAAAATCTCAAGCAGAAGTTTGAGTGAAGCCATGGCAAGATTAATGGACCATTACAAGACGATCCCCTTCTACTAAGAATATGATTTCTCACTTTTTGAGTGAATTTAAGGATATAGACCGTCTTTAATGCTTTCTTCATTATTTTCATTGATGTTGATTGACCAATACGGAGAAAAATTGGATATAGGTCTTCCATCACTCGGGTCAATGACTCGCTGGAACTCAGGATTTCAAGGATCAAAAATATTGAATTTAAGAGTTAACGGCCGTGAGGGACGTGTGTTTTCTCGAGAGCTGGTGATTCCTTCTCGTATACAAAAGTTGAATTTTACATGTCAGATGACGAGGGACTCGAATGTTACAATTGTAATGCTGAGTTTGAAGAAGGTGATCCACATACCTCACCAGCTTATTCCACTAACGGTCTTGATGAATGAAGGATGCATTTATTTGGATTGTACGAAAACAGATTTTCCACATTCGTTGCATCTAAGTACATCCACTGAGGAAGAGTTTGAGCTTGGAGATGTGAAATTCTAATTATCGCCATAAAAAAGAAGCGTACCCGCAGTGAAACTATTTAGAGAGAACCCAGTACGGGGCGCTTCACTGAATTCCTCTTCTGAATTCTCATCGGAGTCCTCAATTGGGTCAACCACTAGTCAATTGAGTCCCCTACCGAATAGTATACCAGAATATTTACAACGGATTCGTGCACAGACATCGTCCTTAAGTTCCTAGACATTCCTGTTCATGGACTTATCTGAGATCATGATCAAATTGTAACACTTTACGGTCATCCACTTCCTCAGATACCACAAGTATAATGATTCCATTATTTCGAACTTTGTTGCTACTACAGATTGCTCTTATTCGTATATTCAATTTCCGAGCTCAATGTGCAAGGCAGCGAGTTCACTTCGAATGTCACCTCTATTACTCAATCATCAACCAGGTATTAGAAAGATCCCAAACCGCCATCCGAGATTTTAACCAATGGTACTGCGCCTAGTCAGTCCTCAATCAATTCCAATTTCGAGTCAACAGAATCACCGAATTGAATGAGAACATAGGACCTTCAAGTATGAAGTGTGTTGAGTCTACCTAGTCTACCGAATCAACCAAATCGACCAAGCCTACAGGGAGAAAAACATAACTTGGGGACTTGAAGTCCACCGAAAGGAATTTAGGTCCTGCTGTTTAACTTTTTGCTGGTTTTTGATAAATTAGTTGTACATCAATCGCACCTGGCCACTAGAGAGATAGCCGACGGCTGCAGGAACATTTGCATCCTTATCGTTGATCAAATAAACTGGAGCATGGCAGTTAGTAAAGAAGAATTCTTAATGCCAGCAGGTACAAAAAATGTGAGACTAATTCCTTCTTTCTTTTCATTTGATTTTACTAAAGATTCGATTTTTGCGTCATCATTATTGCTTCTTCAAAATACTGTAGGAGTGAAAATGCGAGCGATTTTGACTGTGAGAAGTTGCAATGCGAATTTACCATGAACTGTATTTCCTAGAATACAAGATAGATTCAAAAATAATCAAAGAAGATATCGATAAATAGATATGTTCCAGCTTCTGCAACCTGGAGGTCACACCACGCCAATTATTCTTGCCGAAACACCTTCGAAGTTAATGTGAAAAGTTTCAGTGATAGAAATATGCCTGTAGGATAATTGTCGAGCATTTAATGTGAGGTAGATTGGCGATGGGGTGAATAAGAAGACGACCAAAAGAGGAGAAGAATTTAATGAGAATTTGTGTCCATTGGTAACGTTGGACGTTTGGGACAGTAACCGGAGGTCAGGCTGGAGAACGCTAAGTTCTTGATAAGGAGCACCGAGTGCTCTGGGAGGTATTGATTGCGATTTAAGTTTGGAAGAAGTGGATATAGTTGGAGATATAGTTCTGTATGGTAAAATCAGAAGATGAGAGATCTCTTTAAATTAGTAAGAGAGGAGATACAAAATGAGGACATGGACTTAGTCACTAAAAGTTAATCAATGGGAGGTCTGCGGTTTTTGGAATTACCACTTTTCGAAAGAGTTGCTTCTATGTGGCCCATTACAGACTTGCAGAAAGCAAGGTGTTACAATATACCTGTATCTCTTGAATCCCTGAAGGAAATTTTTGGCATTTGTACAACAAACGAGTCCTTATCGATCTCTCATTCACTATGGTCGACCTACATGGACTTTTCTTCGCGGTATTTTGGCTAACCATGTTCGCTCCAACACAATACAGACCTAATGATCGGTCGAACCAAAAAAAAAAAGAGTAAGAAATCGAAAAGGAAAAAGAAGCATCAACAGATGCATCAATCCCACCCAGCTGTCCTTTAATCACCCGCTACTAACATTATCTCTTCCTATCAGGCACCGTAAAACTGTGTAGCACACGACCACACCATCAACTACACCCTATCACCAATTATTCTCCACCACATGCTTCCTAGTCCGTTGAAGGCCAAACTGGCACTACGCTTTATTCTGAGACCTTCCAGATTATTCTCAACCTCATATAATGCTCTTATAAGGCACAAAGGAACATACAAGTCCGAGGACTCCACCGTCGACACCGATGAGATCATCTCTGAGAATAACCCATGGTCTCCAACGCTTTATAGCGACGTCGTGCGTGTGAGAAAAGGGTGGAGAAATGTGGCTCTACCCGAAAACTACCGTATTTCATACGAGCCCCTCTATGAGGCCCCTGGGTCCAAATACGTTGCGATGCTAAAGAGACTTACGCTTTCATTTGCTGTCATTGGAGTATACGGCGCCAAACTCTTTTACGAGCTGGTGCAATTTGACGATGTTTATGCCTTGGGAACGTTGATGGCAACGTGGGCGCCTGCTGCGGCCGTGCAATACAAGACCAGAGATTACGTGACAAGAGTGTTCAGATTGTACGACAAAACGAAGCCGCAGACGTTGGAAAACTTGGTGAATGATGAAAAACTTGTCATTGAGAAGTTATCTGCCACGGGAGGGAAGACTTACAACAGTCTTTTGACGATTGCGGGAAATGACACCCTCAAGCTCTGTGGCAAGGAAGAATCGGCATTGTCCCCATACAGAACTTGGGAGGCCCACGGAGAGGACGGGAAGCAGTACTTTTACATTGTGGATAACGTGGGAGGAATGAAGATGGACCGGTTGTGGGGGATTGTTGAACACAACCTGGGGGTGGACAATGGAAGATATATTGCCGAGGCGGCTGTTGCTCCACGGACGAAATAAATGTACATAGAAGTCTTCAAGAAGGGGAGGGTGTAGTGATTAAAGTAAGCCAGAGGTCGTGTTAATTTTATTAATAATGTTTGAGGTGTTTGAATTGGCTACACAGATAAAAATGAGTGATAATCATGGCTCGGAGCTGGTCGATATTGCAGTTGATCATGTCAGGAAGCGAAAAGGCCCTAGAGGAGCGTACGTGAATAGCCTGAGAGATGTGCCATGTAATATCGAATGTAACCCAAATCGAATGCCTTAACCAAAAGACAGACTTTTGGTCACAGTATGATTTCAATTGTGGTGTATGACTAAAGAGGAAGACTAGTTGCCGTACGATATGTCATATGGATAATAAAGGATTCGATCTAAAAGTGGGACGATATAACATCTATCAGTTCGTCAAATGTTTCTTCTTTTTCATTATCTTGGAGTTTGTTTCCTGGGTTGTTGTCTAGACGTTAGGGGCATTGCTTCTATATTTTTTGGGACCGAGCCTCCTCGTCAAACTATTACAGGAGCAGGGGAAAATAAGATGCTTCCATAACTGGACAGAGAGAGTATCAAGAATTAAACAAGCCAATGCAGTCACCAAACATGTCATATGGGGCTGCGGTGAGTGTTAGCTGTCAGGCGGAACTGGCCACAGCAAGATCTCATCAACTTAACGGTCAGTGGCACTGATTTCTGTTGGCACCGCTATTTACCCCAGTAACAACGTGAACATCGCAAATTCATCGATTTGATACCACAAAAAGAAAGCGATTCCGTCAGTTGCCCGTTACTATCAATTTTGGTTCTCTCAACGTTTTCCTGCTAATTTCCGGAATTTTCCCTCAATTTCGGCACCCATCAATTTGGCTGCGAAAAAGATTCGTAACATAGAAACCTCTTGTACCTCAACCAAAAACAACCAATCTCTCCCAAAATACGTCACCACAGCCAAAAAGCGATACCCGTCGATACTTACAACGCCCGCATCCCAATTTCCTATCCTCCTGCTGGTTTCCCCAACCCTTCTTGAATTCTTGAGCATCACACGACCGCCATCTCTAATCAATTTCAACCTAGTATCCACCTCTACTCGCTTTTGCAATGGGATTATTCAGTGCAAAGTATAAAAGTCACGAACTACCGGGAAATCCCGTAGCTCGTGCACCACAACGCTCCCAGAGTCCCACTATTCAGGCGGACGACACCTCCGACGTGGAAGCTGATGACACAGAGGAAAAGAAAGTCTACGAGAAGGAAAAAGCGGTCTTGAGCACCAGGAGCGAAGTTGGCGATGAGAATGAAGAGCCAGAATCAGAAACGGAGCTTAACACCCGGATGAACGCACTTTTGTACCACACTTCCCACGAAAGCATCGACTTGTACCGTCTGGAGAACAACTCGCTGGATCTTCTTGGAAGATTGCATTACGACAACTTCGACATCCATGACAAAGAGTCAGTGTCACGAGTTCAGTCTTTCACATCTTTTCTGCAGATCTTACTCGCTCAATCGCTCAATAAGGCGAGTGCAACATCAATTAACAATTCCGGAACGTTATCTCCGCCAGCGCTCAGACCAACTCCACTGTTTGAGAGTGGCGTCTCTTTCGACACCTTGGATGACTCGCACCACAAGTCCATCATTCTTACTGCCAAGCATCCGGAGTTCAAATTCCGAAGAAATAACAAAACCTACTTGATTGGGTACAGCAACGACGCCGAGTCCTTGCGAGCAGTGCAGTGGGTATTCCAAGAGATGGTGATACATGGCGATACCGTCGTGGTGTTCCAGGTTTTGGACGAAAAGCACCATAAAGTTGTTGATGCTGATGCGGCAGACAAGGTGGTAGAAAAGCTCAAGAGCGTGAATACCTACAATCGCAAGATCTCGTTGATGTATGAAGTGACGATCGGCCGCCCACAGAAGCTTCTCAAGCAGGCAATTGAAGAGTACAAGCCGGCCATGATGATTGTGGGCAGTCATCAATATGAGTTGTCGCCAGTTCCATCGAACGCTAGTCTGAACACCCACACCGTCCAGTCAAACCATAGCCATTTCCTGTTTTTGGGTAAGACCTCCATTTCCAAGTACTTCTTGATGTTTGCGCTTGTGCCTGTTATTCTTGTCAAGCCCTTTTACCAGCACCAGGAGACATTGAAGTCGCCCATTGACTCCGATCACTACTTCCACGATATGCTTGCCAACATTGACATTTCGCGCACGCGAGAGAGGCAGAGGAAACACAAGTTTGACTTTTTGAGTCCGACATCTTCGAGGAATTCTTCCTCGACCAATTTAGCTGCGATGATTTCTCCAGAAAGCCGTGGTCGGAGCACGGAAAACACCAATATCGTAGTTAGCAGGGGTTCTTCGATCTCCTCCAACCTGTCGAGATCGCAATCTAGATCGCGGTCGCAGAACCGTCTGTCAAGATTCAGCAAGCTCTTTTCAAATAGAACAGAGTGAGTTACCAGGGGAAAGAACCGGAATAATTCATTATTGTGCTACATGGAGATGCGAGGAAATATTCCTCATTGAGAAAAGACCTCCTTGAATCCTGTTCTACCTCCCAGTCAACCATTGATTCTTACAGTCAATCATTGATTCCGATATTCATCCATTGATAGAGAAGTCACCTTTCCGGGGCTAATTTTGATCCAGCTGTCAATATTTGATTCTAATGTCAAACTTTGTTTCATATACACCTACTCCGACGTCATCACTTTAATTCACATCCACGATCCTAGTGTGATATTCATGTCCTGCAGCAAGTGGTATAATGCTCGCAGCAGTCCCCCCATACTCCTGCACCACTCCATCATCAATCTTTCTCCGGATATTCCACTGCCATGCTTCTCAACGGAAACCGACTACCCGGACATCCTGTAATCACTATCATTACGGCCCTTTCGTTTGTGTTGGGCACCTGGGCTCTCCGCTACTTGATAGCTCACACAGAGTTACCTCCACATCTAGCAGCAGGAGGACACTGGCAATTTCTCACCACATTGTCACTTCTCTTCACGTTGGTGGTTTTCTTCGTTGGTGTGATGGCCCACATCACCAAGTCGTCTGCTTTATTTCACTTGAAGAATTGTATGCATCCGATTGCTCTTGCTCTTGAATGTGTGGTGACTATGGTATACTGGCCATTAAAGTTGTTCTTCTTGCACTTGCTAGTCAAGGACCCGGCGCGAAAAATGGTACCGCTAGTAGTGGATATGTGCTTACACTTGCTTCCGGTGGTTTCGTTGTTGGTGGATTACATTTTCTTCATGCCAAAGTGGACTATTACGAATTGGACTGCACTTGGTGCTTGTCTGGTGCTCACTACACTGTATTGGTTTTGGTTGAAGCAGTTGGTGGACTTTGAGAATGGAGGCGAGTATCCCTACATGTTCTTGAACGTTGATAATGAGGTTACTCGAGTTGCTATTTTCCAGATAGTTGGGCTTGCTGGTTTCGCCTCGTTTTTGTTTTTCAAGTTGGTCCATGACCTTATCGTACACCCCGAGGTTGAGGAACCGGACAAATTGAAGAAGGAGATTTAGAGAAAATTCAAATTTAGAAAGATTTAGTTGCCACTGGGGCCATGAGTATTCTCAATATTTTGGACTCTTCACCTATATTTAGCTGATTTACCTATCTTATCTACCTGTTTCTGGGAGGTACGGGTGTATTATCATCAGTAGAGCACCATTTCTCAGGACTATTTCACCCTAAACCCCCCATAATGAAAGTATACAAACTTGCATTATTTGCTGCGTGGGCGGCCGCAATCCAAATTCCCATATCGCTCAATGTTTTCCTGGACCCCGAGCGTCCCCATTTTTCCACCCTTGATGAATCTCAATGGCCCATCGACTTGAACCCTTACAAGGACCAAGTTGTAGTGAGAATCCCGTATTCGGACGAGACATTCAAGCTTTTGAAAGCAAATGGCTTCAAAATCTGGGCAAAGAACTCTTCACAGAACACTGTGGACGTCCAAGGTCACGAATCCGATGTCAGTGCCATGTTGGCTGAACTCAACATAGCAGACCCAAATATCATCATTTGGGATGTTGCGCAAGCGGTTTTCGAGACGTATCCTGAGCAATTAAAGAAGGGAGAGTTTGCAACTTTTGCAGAAAAGTCGTTTGACGACGTTGCTGCCGCTGCAGAGAGCGGAATTCACACAGCAGCAGAGGTTTTCTTCAAGCTGTACAGACCATTGCTGTCGATCGACGCATGGTTGGATTTGGTCCAGCTGACGTATCCCGACCTCATCTCGACGGAAGTGATTGGAAAAACCTACGAAAATAGAGACTTCAAGGTGTTGCATGTGCTGATTCCCGATAGCGATATCCCCCACGATGAAAGGAAGACCATCGTCATCACCGGAGGCGTGCATGCTCGTGAATGGATCTCGGTGTCGTCTACGTTATACACCATCTACGAAATGTTAAGTGTGTATGAGAACAACCCCGAGAGATGGAAGGAGTTGGCGATGTTGGACTTCCTCTTCATTCCGGTACTCAACCCTGATGGATACGAGTACTCGTGGAACTCGGACCGTCTCTGGCGGAAGAATCGCCAGCACGTTGAAGGAGGCGACGACGCGGGTTGCACGGGAATTGATATCGACCACTCGTTTGATTATCACTGGACCAAATCCAGTGATACTGTGTGCGGCGAAGAATATTCTGGCGAGGAGCCATTTGAGGCGTACGAGCTGAAGATTTGGAACGACTACTTGAACTCCACTAACTCCAACCATAACATCTGGGGCTATATCGACTTGCACTCGTACTCGCAGGAGATCTTGTACCCATATGCATACTCATGCAACGAGATTCCCAGAGACGAGGAGAATTTGATTGAGTTGGCGTACGGTATCTCTAAGGCCATCCGCTTGACTTCTGGCAAGTCGTACGCAGTATTGCCTGCTTGTGTGGACAGAGACCTGGACTTGATTCCCGATTTGGGATCGGGCTCGGCATTAGACTTCATGTACCACCACCGAGCTTTCTGGGCATACCAGGTGAAGTTGAGAGACAGTGGGTCTCATGGATTTTTACTTCCTGAGAAGTATATTCAGCCTGTGGGAGAGGAGATTGCCGCGGGAATCCGGTTCTTTTGTAGGTTTATATTGTCGGACGATCGTTAATTTAATAGTAGGAACAATGAAGAGTTTTAGGTATTATTCTATTGTAATCGATCGTCTTGATGACTTGATTTGGAATGCCCTTGACTTGTACTATTTTGTTAGTCTTCTATCATTCTGTTTGTATACTCTATCAGGTGTTGAACCATTCTTTCAGTCTGCACAGTATAATTCAACGTTACCACCGTTTCTTCATGAGAGTTGTCATCCAGAAAGTCAAAAGGGCGTCTGTTGCCGTTGATGACGTCATTGTCTCGTCCATCAACCGTGGTCTCATGGTTTTAGTGGGCATTTCCACCTCAGATACCGGGGATGATGTCGAAAAGTTGGTCAAGAAGATCTCTTCCCTTCGACTCTTCGAAGATTTTACCAACCCTCCTCCAGATCAGTCAAAGTGGGACGGGAAACCTTGGAGCAAGAGTTTGGCCGACGATAAAGAACTCAGCGTGTTGTCTGTGTCCCAATTCACACTTTATGGAACCATCAAGAAGGGCACTAAGCCAGACTTCCACAAGGCTGCCAAAGGTCCAGACGCCATTCAGTTGTATCAAGCGTTCTTGACGTCTTTGAGAAAACTGTTGGGAGGGGATGAGAGAGTTCAGGATGGCCGTTTCGGAGAGAAAATGGAGGTGGACTTGATTAACGATGGTCCTGTAACTATTGTCTGGGATACCAGCAACAGCACTCTCTGAGCACGGCAATTATAGATCCACCTTAATTATAGAGGGCTAAATTATAGAAATTGGGTAATATACAATTAGATTAGATGGCGTTGCTGGCACAGGTGAATGGATTGCCATAGAGACCCGACTGGTACGATAAGATTATACTTTTGACGGTAGCATAGAGACCAGGGCCCAATATGTAGAAGCCAATGACTACCAAGAAAACATTGATGATCATTTCCGCTTTCGTCAACCAACTCGCTGCTTTGAAATAGGATGTGAGAGTTGTGTCTGGATTGTAAAATTTGATCAACCTAAAGTAGGCCACACCCCAGAAAACGAAGCCAAACCAGCAGTCAAACAAAGAAGACATTAGCGAGAGCAAATCCGAGAAGAAAGGAATTACTTCGGCCACCACAAACGCAATGACCCACAATACCAAGTTCAATCCAATCCAGGTTGCCCACCCAATTACCGTGTGGCTGTTTCTGTTCTTGGAGTCTTCGGGAAAGATGCTGAGGAACAAAAATTGCGACGATACATTTGAGTATAACGACCCCAAGAAGAGAATTGTGGGCAACGCAAAAGAAAAGGCCACCTTCTTGTAGTTTCCAACAAGAGACCCAAACGCTGGAGCAGTTATGTATTCTTTGCCAACGTAGACGTAGATAATAGAGCCAGCCAACGCAAATGTAATCACTTGGGCTAACGTGACAATGTAAAGTGCCTTCTTGAAGTCCTTTGGATGTTTCATCTGAGAAATAAACGAAGGGTAAGTGATCTGGCCCACAAATGTGTACACAATATTCAACACGGCACCCATGGCATCTACGTAGGTAGTACCTTCCACTGGCCACAAATGGTACTTTACCGGATCACCGTTGTACTTGTACGGATGGTGTTGGACACCGGCAAAGACCATGGAAAGCACCACGGCGATGAACATAGTGATTGCAGAAAAATAAGCGATCGACAGCAAGGACGAAAAGGTTCTGGGCAAAGAAATCAAGAAGCAGAGAATGGTGGTTACTACTGCAAAAACAATCGAGCAAATGTCTCTTCCTCCAGCCTCACCGGTGTTGTCAGCAATGGTGTTGAAGTATTTTGCACCCACCAACACATGCAACGCCAGGATCAAGGTATTGTTGCACAAGAAGCAAACGGCGGTTGCATACCATACTATATTCGAATTCCAAAACAAATGCTTGCCAATATCACATACGTTGGTGATGTGAGGATACGCAATACAATAATCTGTGATTGTCAAGCCAGTGTAGAGAACGGTGAGCGAAACGAACACCGTCAAGATTAGACCGGGTACCAATCCCAAAACAGAATATGACCATGGAAAAGACATTATTGCCAAGCAAATGTATTCGGAAAACAAAAGTCCTGCTGTTTTTTGCCAGGAGCAATTCACATAGTCAATGGAAGGTTGAATATCGTGGTCGGAAACCAGTCCGAAGTCAGATTTTTCGGATTGGGACATTTTGGCGGTGGATGTATTCTAGAAACCAGAATTGGAGAATATTGATGAGATGGACTACTTATATATATGTGGCTACTTATATACGTCAGACTGGCAATTATGATGCAAAAGCAACGTACATAATCCGAAAATTAGTTGCCCTGTGCTAAGATATGACGGGAAAACTATAAATACGGAGATGATCAGTGACAATATTCGGAGTGAAGCCATGAAGGAGGCCAGCGAGTGTTCTAGACGATATTTGTGTCCATTTGTGTGTCAAAATTGTACTGGCACTACCGTGTTTAGTGCGTACGAATGTAGCGAAGATGCCATGTTGCAGCGCATTGTATGCTGGAATTCTTCCACTCTGGCGCTTTGCTATCTGATTTTTAAGTGTGGTGTCTTTGGAGATCGCCGTTGAGTTAAAATCAATGGCGAAACTACCATCGGGAGAGCCAAAGAAGTGAGCTCTGTCAAAACTTTTCTCTGTCAATCGAATATCCGTCTCAAGTGTGAGTGGACAATATTCTTGCGAATTTTGTGCTTGAGCCACACCTGAAATTCCAGAAAAAGCAATTAAAGATGAGGAGGAGACGACGAAGAGAATGTGCATAGAGATAATTACGACTTCCTAACGTAGCAGTGCAGAACTCCAGTATGGCATCAGTTGATTTCCTAAAGTATTAATGAAGAAGACGAGTACGGCAACAAATTTGAACGATCAACCAACCTTGAAAAAGAAGCGTTTTCGTGTCTCCATCACCTCGTATCTCCCACAGCTCCAAACTCACTCCATCCTCCCTACATTCTTCAATCCTGCCCCGTTTATTCTACACAATCTTCTGCTTCACAAAGAATCCCTTCAAGTGACGCAACTGGTATGCACAGGTCAGCACCAACACAATCAACTGGATGATACTCCACCACACCACACGAGAGTTAGTAGTTTCCGACTGGTTTCTGAAAAAAGCCTCTCTCTCTCTGATGTTCTCCTGCTCCAAATGGATCTCCTGCAATTTCTTGTTCAAGTTCTGGATCTGCAACGTCAACCCATCCACCTTCTTCGATGATTTGGAATCAACGTAGTCATCCGATGATCCAATGGCAATATCAAAGAAAATCTGATGCAACTTGCCCTTAGTTCCGTCGTTATAAATGGGCCTTAAACATATTTTGTGCTCTCCAGCATCGGCAGAGGTGAAAGTCAAGTCGCCGTCGGTACTGGCGGTCTGGTCGACGACACGGTGGTCGTTATCGAACGTCTCGTCGATGGTGATTTGCAACTTCAAGTTTGGATTCTTGAAATATTCGTTTTGTCTCTCGTCAAACTCGTATGCTCCCAACTTTCCCACCACCAACGTGCCTGCCTGCAAGTCTTCGTAGAAACATCTGGACTCGCCGGTCTTCAAGTAGAAGTGCAATGCCTGGACGTGAAAGAGAAGCGCAAGAAGTGCCACGAAATACTTCATTGTCAATGTTGCTAGGTGTTCAAGGAAAAATTCCACGCGTATAGGTGGAGATGTGTGCAGGGAAACCAGTGGAGTGGAGGTGAACGGGATTCAAGAGTTGAGGAAGTGGAGGAATCCAGAAAATCGGAGGATCGGAGGATCGGGGAATTCGGGAAAATATAGAGGAATCAACATGAAACTGCTGTGAGTTTGGCTATTTCTTTATGATACTTTTTGAAGTTGCCGCTCTTGTGGTTGATTTGGCAGAGGCACACCGAGCACAATAAGGAAGGTCCAAATGGAAGGGACCTATGGAAATGGGGCAAACGTCCAAGAAAATTGAATTCGGAATGATAATATTGATCTAGGTAACTCTGATAATAGATTTGCGCAATTTTACCTTCAATTTCAATTCATCGATCAGGTAGACAAACTTGTCCACTACATTGTCCGAACCAGAAGTATCGTGCACAGAATACCCTAAGTAATGATTAAACTGGACCTATGAAGCATTCACCCAAGCCAAGAGACAGCCTCTTCTATTAACAATAACAGCTCTCTATTTTCTCTTTTATTACTTCAATGCTATGTCCTAGTTACGACCCTTCTGCTTCAACTTCTCCACCAAATTGTTCAACGACGACGATCCGTCCACGCTCTTGGTCTTCGCCTTCTTGCTCTTTCTTCCTTCGTCCTTTCTCAGTCTCTTCGACCGCTCGACCAAAATCTCCTTCATGGTTGACGTCTTTTTGAACTCACTGTTAGTAGGGTCAATGGCGTACTCGTGACTCTCAAACACTTCCTTGAAACGTGGATCATTCAAATCAGCAGAAAAGTTATCCTGAATAAGCTCACTGTCGTAGTTCTTCTTTCCTTTCTTCTTTCCTTTGCGCTTCTCAGCCTTGACGATATCTCTCATACTAAAGTGGTCAACATTATCCTTGTTATTCTCTTCGCCCAACATAAGCAACTCCAACTCGGCTGTGCTCTTCTGGCTAGGCTCGTCCACCGCCTTTTTATTCTTCTTGTTCTTGTTCTTCTTCTTGTCTCCCTTTTCGGCTTGCTTGTCTTGCTCCTCGGCCGCCATCTGGCTCTTGTACTTCTCCATTCTGCGGGCCCGCCGTTCCTTCTCCTTTCTCTTGTATGCACCAATTGTTGTTTCTTCCTCCTCCACCTTTTTCTCCGGCACAGGCTTGTTCTCATCCAATCCCGGGTTGAATGTGATCTCCATGTCCACATCTCCTTCGTCTTCTTCGGCGCCCTTGTCAAAGGAAAACTTACCTCCAAGAAGATTCTTGTACTTGTTCTTCAAGCTTTCATTCTCCTCACCGTCACTACCGTCTGAATCCGAAGCCAAGTAGGCCTTGAAATCCATGTCGTCGATTTCCTTTTGTGAAAACAGTCTCGTGGACAACGTCAAACGTTCCTTGGGTGTTTCGTCCCACGTGAGCTTCACCTTCGAGTGTTGTAATGCATCGGTGACGAACGTGGAATCCGGACGGTACGAAGATGGGATCTTCGTGCACACGTCCTTAGCTTCCGAATCATCAAATTCCATTCCTTCTGGAACATACCGCAAGTCAAAGATATTGGCGGTTGACTCGTACTCAGACCCGTCACAGTTGTCGTAAATGTTCTTGGCAGTTCCAACTGAGTCACAATTTACAACAGCGTAATAGTATCTCAATCTCTGGAGCTGATATTTCCGCAATGCCTTGGAGTCGTAGTCCTCTTCTCCGTCGTCTTCCTCATACAATTTACGAGCAGCCTTTTCCAAGTCTTCCTTGTTGGTGAGATCGAGCTCCTCGTCCGATTCGGAGTCCAGGTCATTTCTTTTCTTGCTCTTGAAGAGCTCCTTTGGAGGACCCTCAATCTCTTCCTTCTGCATCTGTTCCTTTCCGAATTCAGATGGATAGATGGTGACGTTTTTGATGGCTCCACCCTTGGGAACAAACGACGCAAATGTTGCCATTAAATTTACGGCTCTCACATTGTCCCAATCTAAGTTCACCACTGCAAATGTGGCAGACGGCTCTCCTTCCTCGGGTTTTTCTTCTTCTTCAACCTCTGATTCTGATTGGTCAACCTCTGAGTCAGACTCCGAGTCTGACGAATCTGATTGTAAACCTTCACCTCTGGCCCTGTCAATGAATTCACCTGACTCAAGGTCGGAGTCAGATTCAGATTCAGATTCAGATTCAGATTCAGATTCAGATTCAGATCCAGATTCAGATTCGGAGCCTTGTTGTTCCTCCTTAGTTTCCAAATGTTCCGATTTCTTTGGCTTGCTCAACTTCTTTCTTTCTGCCTTTTCCAATTCCTCCTCATCTTCGGATTCAGATTCGCTTTCGCTTTCAGATCCAGACTCTTCCGACTCTTCTGAGTGCTTCGAATTGTCTTCCTCATCCGAACCGCTCTCCTCTTCGAAATATTTGTCGTAGACATCGTCTGCATCCTTCTTCACCTTTCTTCCGTATCTGTCCACCTTGACTTTATGTCCTGTAGCTGTGACATTCAACTTCTTCAATTCTTCTTTGGAAAAACGGTCGTCCACCTTGATTTTATTTTTCTTCAAGCTGGGCACTATAAAACGAGGATCATACAGCGAAGAGGCGAATCTGGGATCCTCTTTACCTTTCTGTGGCTTTCCCATTTTGAATTTAGACGTTGAGATGAGGTAGAGAATCTTCGATGCTTGAGATGGTCTTCGCTCCTGGTGTACGGGTGCATTTTGCAGCCAAACCGCTACTACAAAACCTACTGAGAATATTGCCATTCCAAATCTTTTCGGGTCAATAAAGATGTCGTTAGACTATCCCATGGATCCGCCACCATGGTTTCCCACAAGACCAGCCATCTCAAGAAATGCCCGGTCTTCTCCCAATGCCCTCATATTCACACTTTGACGAGCTTTTGCCTGTTTTTCCTCCCACTCCCATTCCTTTCTCTGCTCGTCCAACTCCTTCATCGAGCCTACACCCCAAACCTCCAAATCGGTGATCATGAAGCGGTCTTCGTAGTCTTGGTTGCATACTGTTTCCTGTTCGGATCGATGGAAATATGTTGGCGTATTAGCACTGGAGTTAGCAATGTGCCTAAACACTCCAAACTCTAAATTCGCCTCCAAAGTTAACGAGACTGACCCGGGAATGTATTTCCGGACGTGATTCTTGTTGACTGGTTGGTCGTTGCCGAATCCTAGCCCCATGCCCAAATTGTTGAAATAGATCAGCTGGCCCTGGTTTACTGGGTCTGGTCTTGATGTGAAGTAGTCATACCGCGGAGAAACACACATGATAGCGGTTTTCTCGTCGCCAAAATTCTTCTTGTTTGAATTCCTCCACGGCTGGTTCACATAAACCAAGTAGGTAACTTTATCGTGATCTGACTGCCATTCTCTGTTGGGATCTTCAGTAGACCGGAAGTAACGGGGATACTCGGAATCAAACAACTGGTAGCGTTTGTTTGTTGTTAAGGTTTTGTTGCGAAGGCGTTTTCCCGAAACGAGAAAAATAGTGGGAGCCTGCCATTTGATGATCTTCAGCTCCAAAGACCGAATCGAAAACCCACTGTTCGACCCGTTGTATAGCAGTACAAGATTGGAAGGAGAAACAGAGATTCCTGCTCCAATCTTGTTGAGGAACACAGAAATGTATGCAAGAGTAGCAGCGTTGACCAACCTCGTTTCCTCAAACTTGATGGTTTTCTTGGGTTTCTTGTCGTGTTCGTTCTCATCATCTTTGCCTTCTTCGTCATTCTCAGCAGCTTGAGCTACCACCAATGATAAAAATCCGTGCTTGAACAACTTGGCAAAGGCCAGAGGAACGAAGTCATTCATTCCCTCTTGCAAACCATACTTAAACTGTTCAAAAGATATCATTACCGTGGTCATATTAGAAGAAGTGACTTCGACATTCAAATACCGCACAAGCTCTATCGCCACTAGTTTGAATTCTCCCCATTTGCTACTTATTGCAGTTTGTAGCTGTTTCTGCATTTCGGAATGAGCTTTCTGGGGGATCGAGCTGGATATGAGCAAAAGTGTGAAAAGTTGCACCAAAACACTGGCCGAAACCTCCATGGACTCGACTTCAAGCTCGTCGTATACTTTGAGCGACTTGAAAGTGTGCCACTGAATCCGTTTCGCCATTGTGTCTGAGCTATTATCGTCCTGGAACCCATGAGGAAGATCTAGAGCCTCAACTACGTGAGGTCCATCAGAACTGGCCCCACTTCCCATTTTTTCAATATCGCCACCCTCAGACTTCTCGTTGAGCGTGTGGCCAGCGGAATTGGTGGAAAGAGAAAGCGATATGAACACCAACTTCAAGTAGTCGACATCATGCCAGATTTTATTGATACGACCCATGTGGACAAGAGCAGCAATCACCAACCCGTTAAGTGTAAGCTGGTCGTCGTAATTAGGATTCAAATAATCTTGTAGGAAAGGCAAGTTACCCAATACCTTGAATGATCCGTACAAGATCTTGATGGCAGCAGCAAAGTCTGCATGAACGGACAGGACATCCATATTCTTGTCATTCTGCAATTGAAGTAACGAAGCAAGGTCCGAATAGGTCACTACGGTATTTGCATCGTTAGCAACGGCCACATTGAGTTTCTGACTTACCAATGCTTGTTCTGATTTTGAGAGCAAGTGCATGGCTCTCCAGCGGAAGAGTGCAATGATCCTCAGCTTTGTAAACAGCTCAAGGGAGGTATTTGCTGAACTGGTGGATTCTGAGCTAGCAGAGTGACCCATGATGTTATGCTGAAATGGAGATAAGGAAATATGGAGATAACAGATTGTGTGACTGCAATCAAGGTATGTGAAGAATGAGGAAAACAAGAGATCACAGTAGATTTCAACTAATTGTCTTGTTGCTCAATTTGAAATACTTAAGCTCTCAATGGATGTTGCTTGTAGAAATCGTAAGTGGCATTATAGATGTTGTATGTCTACTGTACCTGCACAACTTGCCACCTAGAATAGCAATAGATAGATGAGATAGCAAGTAGGGAAATCATCATGGTAATCATTTTTTCCTCTATTTTTGTTCTTGGATATTCTTTTTGAAGCTTTTTAGCAATTAGTATTTAGTCTTCAGTTCTCAGAGGAGATCACTTTAATGCTCACATCTCGCCCAGCAGGCGATGAATCAGTTGCTCTTGAGAGATTTGGGGAATGAAACGGCAAATTCTCCAAAAATAAAAACAAAATATTAATCGTAGTTCCAGGTGATCTTTTTCTTGTTCTTTCTTCTACTCTTCAACCCCCAAGGGAGGTCGAAACCTTCTTCCCTCTGAAGAAATGACTCTGAATCTCTTTATGTCCTCCTCTTTACTTCCTTTGGTATTTGCTCGATGATTATTTTCCATAAGCGACATCCCCTGTCTCTGCTTCTGCCTATATAAGTAGATTTCTTGCTTTTCTATGCGTCAAGTTGCAGAATGTCAGGCAGACTTTTTGCTTGTTGAGACGAGAACGAAGTCCAATCTACCTTTTTTTTTTTTTTTCAAAAACTCTAACATTTTGAGTTTATAACAACTGAAAACCGTTCCGAGAATCAAGATCGTCAGTGAAGCCAAGCAGATGTGTGTGATGTATGAAGAAGATCAAGTACATCTTCCGAATTAGCTCCTATAGTTAGAGATGGTGATGAGAAGTAATTGCTGATTATCAATCACAAGCGTCTTGTGGTGAGCTAACTCCGACAAAACCTACTGTGAAAGGGACGTACAGTGAGCGTATTAGTTTATATTATTGGTTTGAGCAGCTAGGGAGTATTTGAATTAGTGTCACATGGATAGAACAAACAGTTGCCGGTCGCTGGATATTAATTGTTAGGAAACGTTTAAGCAAACACAGCAGTAAAGTAAAGCTTTGCTCGCATCTCCAAATCGTACACAAATCTCTTCACTTTTCCTACAAAACTGGTGGTGTGAATCACTTCCTCGCCCAAAGAATCCGTGCCGTGGTTTCTTTGGTTGATCTGGGCCTGCTTCAAGAGCTGTTTCGTGAAAGAAAGGAAAACAAGACAGAAGTAAAGTCTAAATGCACTGGTGATGATGGTTCCGCTCACAGTCAAGAACAATTCTCTCGACGGGGAAGCAGACTGCGACAGAGCCTCAACAGTTCTCTTGGCCCAATTATTGACTTCTTGTTTACCATCAGTTGCAGGAGCTCCGTTACCACCATAAGATCCAGGAGAGCTGTCTTCTCTACTGAACCAGAAATAGACAAAGTACGCGGTGTACAATATGCCAATCAATGTATCCAAAATATAGATCAAGCAGGCCAAGCAGGTCTTCCTGACGTTAGATCCTCTATTCATCAAGTTGAAGAGTGCTGAAACGTAAAACGGAATCGTGACAAATGCTAGCAAATCATAAAGCCATTGCCAGAAGTTCATGTGGTGGCCGGTCAAAATGGACAAAACACCGTAGGCACCACCGGCCTTGTTCAAGACGGCAATGGAGAGAATGAGCTCTATTCCAATATAAAGCGGGATGACGAAGAGAAATTTCTGGACTGGTTAGCAGATAATCCGAAATGTGGACGAGATTCCGATACATACCGAAGGGAGAAACTGGTCTAAGTATCTTACTGGCATGGTCAAAAAATGGATGGGATGGATTTGGTTCAAAGTTTCTTGTAACTGGAGTTTATTTCCTTCAACAATTTCCTGATTGTCCCTTTTTTGTATTTAGTCGTATGTGTATATTAGTATTAGTGAGTGTGGTGAGCTACTATTTCGAGCACAACCATGCACAACCATTCATCTCATCTCATCTCATTATTTTTCAACAATGACTGACGACTTGCCGGCACCAGTGGAGAAATTAGAAATATATTCGTCGGATACAGATTCCAGTGATGATGAGAATACCCCAAAAAATTCTGGAAACAAGACCATCACCGACCGTGGAGAAATCGTGGAGAAGTATTCAAAGGTGATCAATGTGGAACCACTCAAAAAGGGCCCAAAGACCACCAAAGACAGAGCCAATAGAGCCACGGTTGAGCAGGTCTTAGATCCAAGAACGATGAGATTCTTAGGTAAAATCATCAACAAGGGAATCATCTCAAGAATCAACGGATGCATAAGTACTGGTAAAGAGGCCAATGTCTACCATGGAGACCACGAGGATCCTGAGGTGTCGACGCGAGAATTTGCAGTGAAGATTTACAAAACATCTATTTTGGTATTCAAGGATAGAGAGCGGTACGTTGACGGAGAGTTCCGATTCAGAAACACTAAGAACCAAAGCAATCCAAGAAAAATGGTCAAGGTGTGGGCCGAGAAGGAGTTCCGGAACTTGAAGCGTTTATATGTCAACGGTATTCCATGTCCCGAGCCTATAGAGCTCAGATCGCATGTTCTTGTGATGGAGTACTTGACCAAAGGAAACGCGCAACCATCCCCAAAACTCAGAGACCACCCGTTCAAGGATGTTGATGAAATCGTACATTATTACCAGCAAATGTTATTCTACATGAGAAGAATGTACCAGAAATGTCGGTTGGTACATGCTGATTTGAGCGAGTACAACTCCATTGTCCACAATGACAAGCTTTATATCATCGATGTCTCGCAATCAGTGGAGCCCGAGCATCCCATGGCGCTTGATTTTCTTCGAATGGATATCAAGAATGTCAATGACTATTTTTCCAGAAAGCACATCAATGTATACCCCGAGAGACTACTCTTCAAGTACATCACCGAAAGCGATTACAACTTGCAGGTGGCAGACGACTCAGACGAGGCATTGGGAGCCTATTTGGATAAATTGCCGTTAAAGAGTGAACTCGATGACGATGTGGACGACGAGGTATTCAGATCCTTGCATTTGGTGAGAACTTTAAACAATCTTGAGGAAAGAGACTTTGAGAAGTTTTCGGAGGGAAAAGTGGATACTTTAACAGACTTGGTTGTGAAGAATCTAGATACAGATGGTGTTGAAGATGAAGAGGAAGATGAAGATGATGTTGAAGAAGAAGACGATGAAGACGAAGGAGAAGATTCCGACTCCGACGAAGATGGAGATTCCGACGAAGATGAGGAAGAGGATGTCCAAGAAAACGAAAAGCCAAAGAAGAAATGGGTGGATCGAGAGCAGGTGTTGAAAGGAAAGAAGCATGAAGATAAGGACGAGAAAAAAGAGAGAAAGGCTGCAGCTAAAGAGGCCAAAGCTGAGAAGAGAAAAACCAAGATGAAGAAACATGTAAAGAAGAAGCTCATCAACAAGCGCAAAACCGGATAGTCATTTTATATACAGCATACGGCGTTTCACGATATTTTAATGTTCATTCATTTGAATTGCAGGCCATGAGAGTTTTGCAAGTCTAACACAAGGCAGATCGAGTAGATAAGGAAAGAAGAAAAAATGCGTGGCTTTGCATCTGCAATGTAGTGAAAATGAAATACCACGCTACCCCCTCCACTTAAAATTTAACTTAGAACTCCCTACTTCTGTTCTTTAGGAAACCAGAGGATTGACGCTATGCCTACATTGATCAGCTGACTTTGTACCAATTGGCCAAATGTTTTGCTTTATGTGTGCTATTATGTATGAGAATGCTGCATTTGACACTCTGCCAATGGGCTACTAGTCGATGTAGGAAATGCAAAGAGTGAAGCGTAGAGAACGTGATAGTAGAGAATCTAAAAGTAGAAAACTTAAACAACCAATCTAAACAACCTCATAGTGGAGAACCGAAAAGTTGGAGAGCATAGCATAAAGAAACCATAACATTCAGAAGTACAAAACATACAGTAAAAATAGAGAAGGTACTATGCTCCAAAGAAATTCCAACTCCAGTAAAGAAACAAATGCAATAATGTGGCAGAACTCGTACACATCATGCAAGCAATAGCCCACACAGAAACCCACGCAAACCACCAGCCATTCCACCATACTCCATATAGCTCATTCGCACTAGTTCCGCGCCGGGTAACTCCGTAGCCTATGCACACTAAGTACAAACTACAACCAACTCAGCAATATATAACCCACAACACCACCATATTGCTTGTGCACACAGCTGTTCGTCGTTGCAACCAGTCAATTGCCCCCGGAACCTCATTTCTATTTCCCTAATCTGTCACTGCCCCTCCCCCGCTCGCCCCGCCATGGAAGATTTCTTGCGAGACTCGCCCTTCGAAGAATCATCAAGGGCTGAACAAGAAAACAGGCACTATTCCGAATACGACGCCTCCATGCCGGCCGGTGACTTTGATTTTGACATCGGTCAGCCTTACACAACAACGGCATATGACGCCGGGGCGCTGCAGTACACAGCCGAAGCATCCTCGGGAATGCCCGCCAGCGAGCCGTACTTTGAAGCGTTTGACTTTTTGGGGTCGCCCACAAACCAGCCGGTGCTGCCCATAATTCCCGGTAACAACTTGAATCCACAGGACTTGGGGCTCGGCCCCAGCTACACCGAGTCCTTTCAATTCAATATGCCCAATGATGTGAACAATCTTGACCAACTCGTGTCTCCCGATAATGGAGCGGGAATGGCACGGGCCAATATGTTTAACAGCGCACAGTACTTTTCTCCCAATGGCCGCCAGGATAATTTCAGTCCTTTGAACGTGAACGATATGGGGGGAGACCAACTCTCTAAGCAGCTTCTGAATAACACCTTTAGTCCGGAGCTTTCTCGCCAGGGGAGCGTGAGTGTGGCTCCTTCCAAGCCAGAACTGTACCTTCTGCCGAATGCGTTCTTATCGCCGCAGCTGAATGCCTACGATGGCCTGTTTGATACATTGAAGTCGCCGTATCTGGGCCTGTACTTAAACTCACCACCTCCGCTCAACTTGCAGAGCACAAGTATACCGAACGCTTCCAATTTCGATAATCAAGCGTCCATCAGCAATACGCTCGCGCTGCCTCTGCCGTATGGACTGTACGGATTGGGAGCGTCTGCACCTTCTGGAGGAGATCCTCCAAGAAAGTCTACAGATGTTGCTTCTAACAAGCAGCTAACGCAAGAAGAGAAGGTCAAACGACGCAGAGAGTTCCATAATGCAGTTGAAAGAAGGCGACGGGATTTGATCAAGGAGAAAATCAAGGAACTTGGAGTTCTTGTTCCTCCGCTGTTGTTAACCCCTCAGGTGTGTGCTGTTCAGACGCTCCAGAAGCAGCCGCATCTGGCGCTGGCAGAGATTAAGGAGTTATTGGCGTCAGTGAAGGTCAAGGAGACCAAACCTAACAAGGCTACCATCTTGCTGACTTCTGTGGATTACATCCGTCACTTACAATATGTTCTTACCCAGCAGGAGCGCAAACGCCAAGAACTTGAGCAACAGATTGCCGAGATTGAGGCCGGAGAAAGTCAATCGAGTGCGTCCACGCGATCAGACCAAATCGTGCTGTCGTCCTCGGAGTTTAATCCTGACGACTTTTTCACAGATGCGATGACTGAACGCTCACAGTTTTCACAGTACTGATGCCGCACATGTCTGGGACATTAGGGGACATTGGGGTGAGCGCTTGGTGCCTTTACTTTATGATAGACGACTTACTACTGAATGCATCCATTGGTGGTTATGTGAAGATTTTGGAGAATTTGTACATCCGCAAGACGGACCAGGGAGATAGTTGACATAAGCTGCCAATTTCTTATCACCTTATAATACGCAGCTCCGACAGTTGCGCACAGTAGATAGAGACTCTGAATGAGAAAATATCAAGATGACAGGGAGTAAACAAATGAGTATTTAATTCAACGGAAATCTGTGGGAGAAAGATTTACTCTACTTTTCCCTTTTCACTAATCGATTCTATTACTTGATTTGAAGCCGTACATTTCACGGCACTACACACAGGCTCGTACTATCTCCAGACATTTATCATTCTCTCACAAACAGCAATGGATTCCCAGACCAGAGACTCGGCAGAGCGGTTTGTTCAGTTCGTGGCCAAATCGCCTTCCCCATATCATGCAGTGAGCAACATTAAGGATAAGCTCGTAGCCAATGGCTTTGAAACGATCAAAGAGGCAGACAATTGGACTATTTCTCCAGGGAAGTCGTATGTGGTGACCAGAAATGGCTCTTCGCTCATTGCATTCCGTGTAGGTGACAATTATAAGCCTGGAGGGCCCGTCGCTATTGTTGGGGCCCATACAGACTCGCCATGTCTTCGCATCAAGCCCATTCTGAAGAAATCAGCCGAAGGTTTCATCCAGGTGGGTGTAGAGCAATACGGAGGACTCATTGCACATCTGTGGTTCGACAGGGACTTGAGTATTGCTGGAAGAGTATATGTTCGTGAGTCCAGCGGCAAGTATGTTGCCCGGTTGCTCCATATCAATAAGCCATTGATGAGAATCCCCACCTTGGCTATACATTTGAATCGAGAAGTCAACCAGAAGTTTGAATTCAACCGAGAGACAGAAATGGTACCCATAGCTGGCCAAGAGGAGTTTGGCCACACGTGCTCTACTGATCCAAACTTAAAACTTACTGACTCGGAATTCCAGGCAGTTAAGCATGTAGTGGAGAGACACAATAAGTCGCTTGTTAGCCTCATAGCTGAGGAGTTGGCTATAGATGTCAAGCAAATAGAAGACTTTGAGTTGGTGCTCTGCGACCACCAGCCACCTACGCTTGGAGGAATGCATGATGAGTTTATTTTTGCCCCCAGGCTCGACAACTTGACGTCGTGTTTTGCTGCTGCGGATGGAATCGTGGCCTCCAAGCCAGGTCCAGACTCCATTCTGATGATTTCGCTCTTTGACCACGAGGAAATCGGATCGGTCTCTGCCCAAGGTGCCGATTCGTCATTTTTGCCGGATGTGCTTACCAGAATCGCCGACTCTCTGGCTGGAGCATTGGCCAGAATGTGTAGCAGATCGTTCTTGCTCTCGTCCGACCAAGCTCATGGGATTCATCCCAACTACGAGCGCTTCTACGAGAAGGCAAATAGACCACACGTGAACGGCGGCCCAGTGATCAAAATCAACGCAAATCAGAGATATGCCACCAATTCTCGAGGCATTGTGATCATCAAGGCTGTTGCTGAACGAGCAAAGGTTGCATTGCAGCTATTCGTGGTGAGGAACGATTCTCCATGCGGATCTACGATTGGTCCCATGATTTCGGCGAAATTGGGGCTTCGTACCCTCGATTTAGGAAACCCACAGTTATCCATGCACCTGATTAGAGAGACCGGTGGTTCTCACGATGTTATCAGGTTGTCTACCCTTTTTGGGGAGTATTTCAAGAGTTTCTCCGAAGTGGACTCGATTGTTGAGTGCGATTAGGTTTGAAGGACTCTGGCAAGTTGTGAAGGACTCTGGCAAGTCGCTCAATTGGTAAATCAACAGCTCTACCACCCTCAAGCAATGGAATGTAAATTCGCATCTGGAATGAGGTGTTAGTTGTAGACAAGTAGCCGAAATTTGTTGTTCTTTCAAGAGAGTCTTATCGGCAGCTAGTTAAATAACTGGGAGCCTTATTAAGCCTTGATTCAGATAAAAGTTTACTACGCATTTTGTGATAGGAGTAGTCTATTGACAGCTAGCCTGGAAATTTGAGCGAAAGGATAGAAGAGGAGAGTTCTGAAAATGGATGTCCAAAATTGTCTTCAACCTAAAGGTTACCTGCTGTTACCCATCACAGAAATGGTCTTTAACAAGACGATTATCATCGACTGGATGTACAAGCATAGATAGATTACTTTCTATTTATTCTTACTACTCTGATCCTATTTTTCTTTGCTGGAAGTTGCGGCGACTTTAAATTATGTTTGCGAAATTTCGATGAAATTGTGTTGCAACATAGTAGAACTGCGAACTTCAATTCTCAGGCAAGCCTCTTCATGTAACCTTAGTCTCCAGCTTGATATAGATAGACAATAGAAATTAATACTGGGTTTCTAGCCATCGGTTGCAACTTCCTTGATGTATAACCACTCACTTGTGAATCTAAATTGCTCTTAGTACTAAATTTCTTGGGCCAAGGTTCTTCGGAATTGCATTCGTCGCATTCATATTGAATACGCAAAACTTCACATTATCTTGGGCAATATTCTCAAATTTCCAAAAAAAAAATATTAAGGCCACTCATGTAGAGAGGCCTAATGAAACTTACGATTTAGCGAAAGGACTGGGCAGTAGTTAGCATTTCGAGAGGAATTGGTTGTGTGCAGGGTCAAATCGAGCAATCACCTTTTCTATGGCACCAGGTGTGAATATATACAAGCTTCAAACTTTCATCCTTGAGCTCTTGTCTCAAAAAATTGGTTCTTTTTGTTAAGTAATTGACCGAAATAACTTTTGGGGTCCAAAGTACTGCATATAGTTTACATCACTTGACTTCTATGCCACTCCGAATATAACAACACTTCGACTTCTTCAAGTCGATTATTCTTCAATAAACCTTCAGTTCCTTCACATGGAGGAATCTTGTTTTTATGTTATCACCACTATCCCTATTCCATTTTAAGTATATTCAGTCGTCGCATGAATTCTTGAGGCTTTCAACTGGGAATCTGTCTGTCAGTGCTGCATCACTGCTGCTATGCGGCTGCTATTTTGGACATACTAATATTCTTAGTCCACACGAAACGTAGTTATCCATATTTACCAATGCACAATCTGGATTTGTCGTTTCGTGTTATATTCAGGATTATATGTCTGTAGCTGGCCATTGCGCAAGCAAAATCTCGCATAATCGCTGAAGAAGATGGAATTGATGAATTCTTCAATATCAAAAGGTTCGCCTCTAGCCATGCAATAACCACAATAGTGTTATAGTATTTCCTTGGCCACAAAAAATTCTTCGGGATGAGGACAATTATGGTAGCTATAGGTACATGCCAAGACTTTTGTTAACTACTACAGTATCATACTAGGAAAAGTGATTGCGAAAAATTAATGAAATTCAACTTTTGAAAATGACTTATTCGAATATATAAAGGGCATTCGATAACTGATATTTACTTTCTAATCTACAAAAAACAATCATGAAGTTGGCTCTCCTTCTTTCTGCCTCAATTGCGGCAGCTGCACCACTCTTTGCCGTTCAGACTCCCTCTAACGCAACCTCTAAGGAAGTTTCGTTCGTTTGGGATCCCGTCTGGAACCAAGACTATGAAATCCATAGCTCCTGTAACGCAACCAAGCTCAACCAATTGACCCAGGCATTCACTGAAACAAAACTTTTGGCTGAACACGCTAAGGAGCATACTCTTCGTTTTGGTAACTCTTCAGAGTTCTACAGAAGATACTTCGGTAATGCTCCAACTGGTGAGGTTGTTGGTATCTATGAGAATGTTATCTCTTCCAACAAGACCGGTATCTTGTTTAGATGTGACGACATCGACGGTAATTGCAGACTCCCAGGATGGGGTGGTCACTGGAGAGGTGAGAACGGCACCGATCAGACCGTGATCTGTGACCTCTCTTTCACAAGTAGATTGTACTTGTCTCAATTGTGCTCTAGAGGTTACACTGTTGCAGGCTCCAAGGACAACACCTATTGGGCCAGTGACTTGCTTCACAGAATCTGGCACACCGCCAAGCTTGGCCAGGGAGTTATTGACCACTACGCTGATACCTTTGAGGAGTGTTTGGAGCTTGCTGAGAACAACGAAACTTTAGCAGTGAGAAACTCGGCCAGTTTGAGGTACTTCGCTTTAGATGTCTACGCTTATGACATTGCTGTTCCAGGTGTTGGTTGTTCAGGTAAAGTTCCTTCCAGCCTGCACTCTGTTCACAAGGATTCTTCCGCTAGTGCTACTGCCACTGATTCTGAAGAGACCGAAGATGATCACGGAAACTCTGGCTCAGGCACTGAATGCCACACCCACGCCAATGGTGTAACACACTGTGTTTAATCAGGATGGAGTAGCTCAAATTCCTTCTCGCCCTTAGACTTCTAAAATCGTTAGCTTATCTTCGTACCCAAAATTTTATTGTTTGCTTTTCACAACGTATTCTCTTGTGTAGAGTAGAAGTAATGGCATGGTCTCTAGTCTTGGAGTCGGAAGAAAGCTTTTTGAATCAGAACAGACAGATGATTTCCCTTTGAATCTGCTGATATTGCTGAGTACAAATAGATGTATCAACTGCTCAATTGCAGAAATTCTCAATTCAGCTTGTGTACCTAGTTAATTCCACACATCCCCAATAGTAGAAAGAATAGGTACTGGGTCATTCGAAATACAATAAATCATATAGACTCTGATTGTTGCACACTCACTAATACTATAAGATCAGTTATACTCCGGAGAAGTTATTCTTGCATTTCTCTTTGGAGGAGCAATACAAGTAAATAATTCCCAATTGACTTAGTCAAGAACACTTTCCTGGATACTAGAGCACACCTCATCTATATCTACGACGGCATATACACGTATTTACTAATGATGTCATTTCTTCTTCCTGTACAGGTTCTACTAAGGAACTCCTCTGAAGTACTAAAAAGGCTGCATCAGTTCCTGTAGTCGCTTGATATCTTCTTGGTTAACACCTTATCCATTTGGGACTTCGGTAGACCCCAGTCCCCTAATGTTCCGAAATGTTAACCTGTTGACTAACACCGCTTCGGTTCCCCCCCTAACTAGTGAAGGGCCCCTTGACACACATGCTTTACAGTTTCATGTTTTGCTGGTTCAAATTTAATACATTTCGGATCTATAAGTCGGTAGTTTTACTTAAGAGAGGGGAGCTGAAGGCTCAAAGATAGTACTAAAGGGCGGTTATTAATTTCTGTTGGTTTCAATGTGAACCTATTGAAACTTTAGAACAGCTTCCATTTTGACAGCTGTGCGACTCCTATCTTGACATCAGTGCGGCATCTTGATATCCGTGCGGCATATTCTTCACCCAGTTCGGCCATAATCTCCGAAATCTTATCAATGCCGAATCTCCATTAATAAGCAAAATCCATCAACAGGTAAATCCACTCGCCCACAAATCGTATCCAACATGTAGCCTAACTCTGAACACTAGCATGGTTAAGAAATGGCATGAATTTGTAACCTGAATTACACTACATGAAGGCACCTTTCTCCTGATGTACAGACATGCCCCATACAATTGCAAGGACTTCTCAATGATTGCAATTAGAGCGCTGAAAGTGACCGAGCAATTCGCGCCTATTACTGTGGGTATCCACAAACTCTCATTCAAGATTGTCCATGCTCCTGCTAGCTGGTTCAGGGAATTGGGAAGCCATGTTGTTTCTAACCTTACGGCAAATTACTACGATGAAAGGTCAAAGTACCCAGGTACCTTTCTTATTTCAGACGCCACTATTGCTTCGCCAAAATTCGGTATGAAAGAAAGAGTGTCAGGGATTCTACATTGACCAGCAGGTGCAGACATGGAAGAAGACAGCCGATAAGATTCATGCCAACGGAGCCTTGGTGGCTATGCAACTTTGGGAGTTTCGGCTGTGTTGCTGATACTGTCTACACGAAGGTATCGGGATACCCATTGGTGAGGCCTTCAGTTATTTACGCTAGTGAAGAGTCCAAGGAAGAGGCAGAAGCTGCAGGCAATGAATTGTCTGAGTGACTACCCAAGACGTTCAAGAATTCGTTCAAGAATTCGTCAAAGCAGGGAAAAAAATGCAGTGGCCGCAGGTTTCGACTACGTCGAGCTCCACAGTGGCTTTAGATTTTTGGTTGACCAATTCTTCAATGCTAGTTCCAAGCAAAGAACCGAAAAACGGTGTTTCTATCGAGAACAAAGCCCGGTTTGCCTTGGAAGTCATCGATGGTTTGATTTCGGCAATGTTGCACACTTCCAGGGTGAGAGAGAGGACGCAAGTCCAGGGGCTCAAGTGGGCCATATTTTGAGCGAATAGAAGAAAGCTGATGCCGGCAAGGAGATTGCGTATGTATCGCTTGTGGAACCAAAGGTGTATCTGGACAACGAGTGGTTTGGAGACAACAAGTTTGGGAGATTGTACTGGAAAGGTGTGTTGATAAGGGTTGGTAACTACATCCACGATCGAAACGGCATTGGATGATGTCAAGGACCCAATCACCTTGGTCGGATTTCGCAAGATAATTCACCTCCAACCCGGGCTTTGTCCAGAGACTTCATGGCGGTATTGACTTGACCCCTTATGATAGAGATACTTTCTACACGTTCGACAACTGGGGTTACAATACTTTCAATGTCTCTGGAGCCAGCATTGTGTTTGACGAAGCCACCTAGAAAATGAGAGTTCCTCTGCCTTTCCATTAGGTCCTCAGGAATTATAGCATAGAAGTGACAAACAATGAGTATGCTGATTATATTTGATTGTACTTCATTTCCCAAATGCCACTTTCACTGACTGTACTAGGCTAAAAACGAAAGTCTTCTATGAACGTTTCGATGCTATGAACATTGTCGGGTTTGTGAACATGGTTGCGAAAGAGATGAAGCCGATCAAAAAGAGGCCCGAAACTTGATTACACAAGATTCAACCAATACTAATATCCTTCGAGTTTTTTTTTTGAGCCTTCGACAAGATCTACTTATTCCAGTAATCTTTAACTCAATCATCGACATAGTCGTCAATATGTGCCTGATTCGATAGAAACAAGAAATTCCGATACGATGCAGCTCGGCTTTGGAAGATATCAAAGGTATCCAAGATAACTTACGTTTGCTACTTAAACCCATAAATTATCAGCATCTCCTTCGCAAGAGGTATTCACAAATCGTGACGATCATCAAGCACCTTGATAACTTGCAATCGGCAATCGAATCTACCTCAGGAAAGAAATAAGAAGAAATAACCTAAAGATTACTGGGTTACTGTTTATATCCGATTAGTGCAACCAAGCTTATCTGTCTGAACCATCCCACGAATCTAACGATGAACTAAACAATGACGTACGGCGGCTTTTTGAGAGTCCGATAAGTAGTCGAAAAACAATACGAGTACGAGCTGGTGCAATTTGTAGATGTTCGCCAAATACGAGTTATATGCATGGTCTCCAGGAGGCCCAGCTGAGTGCGCTGCTTTTGACGATTGAAAGCAATAGAAAAGAAGAGCCGCAATGATCTGAAGGTCCGCGTATTGAAAGCGACGACTTCTCGTTTGTGACAGCGAGACGACAATCTTGGCGCATAGCAGGATTTCCTGATTCTGCTCACTTCCCACTTTCTCATCAGTTTTCATCTGTGGCTGTCGTGATGACGTATTCTCCAGAAAGCCGCAATCAACTCCCGAGGGAGGATATCCATAGATAACAGTAATGGCTGTGGGGTCACGACCCAACTTAACTCCCGTGAACGTGAAATAAGCACTGATTTTCATCACCTTGTGAATCTTCCATCTTTATTGCAACAGAGAAACTTCTTGTTTCCTCACATTAGCATTCGGAACACCTGCATGACCTGTCAATAGCCTGTAAGTTGCTGCAGGGTGTGGATGTAGCAACGTCAAACCAGGCGAGCACCATCAACAAGCACTAGAACCGTTGAGAATGAGATACTATCGCGCAGAGGACACCTTTCCACATGTAAAGGACTTCGCTGTAGCCAATAATCCGAAATCAAAACGCCGATTTGAAAGTTATTGGTCACATCACATGAGCTAATGGCTATTCATGTGCTTTGGTACCGGAATACGGCGATTGGAAGGAAAAGTACGAAGATATCGTAATTGTCGTCCTTATCAGTGAGGTGGCAAACTCTCATAACAGTTTCTTCAAAACGCCGATCCGGAAGCTATGTCACCTCACATGAGCAGATGGTCATTCCTGTGCGTTGGTGCTGGAATACGGCGATTCGAAGGAATGCACGATAACATCGTAATGGTCCTTATCAGTGAGGTGGGTGCAAGCTTTCAAAAATTGTTTCTTCCGCTCCTCCCGCTGTCCCCTTTTTTGGAATATTTAGCTGGTGATTCCTGGCGATTCCTTCTTTTCTGACTACACTGTACGACCTCTCTCTATCCCATGCCCGAAAAGGAATTGAATTACATCACTTCGAGAAGCCAAGTCTCTGACGAGAAGAACGGCGGTGTCTACATTGATGCCTTCGATGCTCAGGATAACAGGGCCCCAATGGGCAAGTGGGAATCATTTATTGATGGTTTCCGTAGATTTGACGATGCCGAGTTGGGTATTGACCCAAACTTGTCGGACGTCGAGAAGGCTGTCATTATTACCGCCAACTCTCCATTGTCGAGATCCTTAAAGGCAAGACACTTGCAGATGATTTCTATTGGTGGTGCCATTGGTACCGGTTTGTTCATTGGTTCTGGATTGGTTTTGCACAATGGTGGCCCAGCTTCTGTGTTGATTGCCTACATTTTAATCGGTTGTATGATTTTCTGTACCGTCCATGCTTTGGGTGAGATGGCTATTACTTTTCCAGTTTCTGGTTCTTTTATTACTTTCAATACTCGTTTCGTTGACCCGTCCTGGGGTTTCGCCATGGCATGGAACTACGCCTTGGGGTGGTTGGTGGTGATGCCGTTGGAATTAGTTGCTGCTGCAATCGCCGTGGGATACTGGGACGATAAGACAAATCCAGCCGCATACTGTGTAATATTTTACGTGTTAATCGTTACCATCAACTTTTTTGGAGTCAAGGGATATGGTGAGGCTGAGTTTGTCTTTTCCATCATTAAGGTCATTGCTGTTATTGGTTTCATCATCTTGGGAATCGTTTTGGTATGTGGTGGTGGTCCAAAAGGTGGTTACATTGGTGCCAGATACTGGCACAACCCAGGTGCTTTCCACCACGGTTTCAAGGGTCTTTGTTCAGTGTTTGTAACTGCTGCTTTCGCTTTTGCTGGAACCGAGTTGGTGGGTTTGGCTGCTGCCGAGTCTACTAACCCAAGAAAATCGATGCCAAAGGCTATCAAGCAGGTGTTCTGGAGAATCACATTATTCTACATTGTGTCTTTGATTTTGGTTGGAATGTTGGTACCTTACACTGACCCAGACTTGGCCATGGGCGACGGTACTGCTCGTTACTCTCCCTTCGTTATTGCCATCAAGAACGCTGGAATCCTGGGTTTGCCTTCTGTCATGAACGTTGTTATCATGATTGCCGTCTTGTCAGTTGGTAATTCCTCTGTATTCGGCTCTTCTAGAACTTTGGCTGCTATGGCTGCCGCTGGTCAGGCCCCAAAGATCTTCAACTACATTGACAAGCAGGGTAGGCCATTGTTTGGAATTATCTTGCAGTCTATCTTCGGTTTGATTTGTTTCATTTCTGCTTCTGACAAGCAGGGTGTTGCTTTCAACTGGATGTTAGCCATCTCTGGATTGGCCAGTTTGTTCACCTGGGGATCTATCTGTCTCTGTCACATTAGATTCAGGGCAGCTCTTAAGGCAAATGGCAGAGACACCTCTGAGCTTGCTTTCAAGTCCCAGGCAGGTCTTTTTGGCTCCTACTTTGGTCTTATTATGAACATCTTGGTTCTTATTGCTCAGTTCTGGATAGCTGTGTGGCCCTTGGGTGGTAGTCCAAACGCTGAAGATTTCTTTTCTGCCTACTTATCTTTCCCAATCATCCTTGCCTTTTACATTGGTCACAAGCTATGGAAGCGGAACTGGAGACTCTACATTCCGATTAGCGAAATTGACATTGATACTGGTAGAAGAGAGTTGGACTTGGATGTTTTAAAGCAAGAACTTGCCGAGGAGAGAGCATACCTCGCATCCAAACCCCTTTACTTCAGAATCTGGAATACCGTGTGTTAAAATTCATTTCTTGCTCCGTCCTACTTGACATCAAATTACTAGAGAGATTTATACAATAAGCCTAATTTAATTGTAGAATGTATACGCTAATGAGTGTTGTGGTTCTTCTATGTTATTTTTGCCTGCTGATTTTACTAGTTGCTTCTTCCGTTGTTGTCAAGTCATTAGTAAGGTTATTCTTAGGAGGATACTGGTACTTCATAGGCATCCATGCCAGTTATCCACGAAGTAAGTTGGGTAAGTTAAAGGACAGTCTCTGAATGAAGTACCTAGCATGAGTGGCCACAAGGTTTCTTAACCCCGTGGGCGGTATCACAATGATTGGAAACCAGAGATGACGCTCGTCTCTATCGAAACTACTCAGTAGGTAAAAAGAAAATTAGCAGATTCTACCAAATGCTGGGGCATTTATGGTAGGCGAGAGTTACCAGCCGGAACCAAAAAAATTGCTCCGCAGACATAGGAATAAGGACGAAGAAGTATACATGAAGGCTGTCGTCGTATCATCAGATTTTCCGAATCGGGAAACCTCCTCTGCCATGCAGTGCGCCCGTGTCTCTTCTTGCAGCATGATGTAAACGCCCGCGTGTTTCCGTCCAAGCGTAGAGAATCAAATTGTCAAGCTTCTTCATCGCTTGAAAACGCTTCCGTTTAAGCATGTCACCTGCCCGAGATGTTAGGGATAATCGAAGATTTTTCGCAAAATAAACATTAATTATCTTTTTGTCGATTTTCGCACAATAATCCCTATTATTGCGTAAGCGACTCTTAAATAATTGAACATACTTTATGTCTGTAAGGAGAGTCAACTAAATTTCTATTGATAGCAAAACTGCTATCATTTAACTGGTTCTCAAGAGTGCGTCTATACCTTTTGGCCTCCGAGGTTTCCAAATCTCACTGTACTTGTTTCCAAACCTCATTGTACTTGATCTTGAAACGGAAAGAAGGCAATTCCATATCTGTCAGAGGGTTCCCAAGATCTATTTCCACGCTAATCTCTTTTGCAAGATCCAGAAGTTGATGATGATCGGAGGAGAACCTCGTTTCCGTAAATGTTCGTAAAATAATATTATATATAGGACCACATCGGTCGTAATTGTCCAGTGTTCTCTGTACATGACCGAGGCATCCACTGTCATCTATTACTCCCTTAAAGCATCCATGGAATGTTTAGTGGATTTCCGTCGGATCCTTGAGCATATT